>RJVU01035834.1:784484-810478 GCA_003731715.1 Anabarilius grahami
ATCGGCATTCAAGACAGGCACTGTATTTTGTGTTTTTTGTACTAACTCTGCAGAAGAAAAAAAAAACAGTTGGTCAGTAGATAAAGGGCAAAAAGATATCAGTCACTTTAGAACTTTTTGACCGATCATGTGGCATTCACGAGCTGAAAAACAAATAATTTGGACGTTTTTCAGAGTGGACTACTCTGAAAATAGACCTCTAGATATGGAAGTGATAATGTGTAGTTGACTGCTGACCTGTATTGTGTGTTTGCATTAATGCAATTTGGATTGATCAATGCAAGATTGGTACGAATCAAACTAATCATGTTTACATCTCTGCAAGCTGTGACACTTACATGACTGGTACAGAGTTCTTTGAAATCATCTTTGGTATCCCACCATTTTATTGATTTAATTCTTATCTATGATTAGGAAAATGAATAACAACAAGCAAAGACCTGTGTTCAAAGCACAACCCAGCATGTTTGCTTGAACAGCAGTGACTGTTGTCTTAGTTTGTATGTGTTCAATCAAAGAATCAATGTAAAGCTTCATTGTGTAGGTAACATCATGATGGTTGAGCTTCCCTGTGGCATATGTAACCCACCAGTGTCACATGGTCCTTTATTCACCCCAGGACTGGGAAAACAGCCTGGGACCTTTGCTGGCCCAATTCAACCCACAGTGGAAAATTTGTTTTCCACTATATGTACAGGTGCATCTCAATAAATTAGAATATCATGAAAAAGTTTTTTTTTTCTGTAATTTATTTCAAAAAGTAAAACTTAAATATATTCTAGATTTATTAGAGACTTTTTTGTTGTCATTTTGATGATTACAGCTTGCTGCTCATCAAAATAAAAAAATCAGTATCTCAAATTATTAGAATATTTAATTTCAAGTTCTATTAAATTACCGTTCTCAGGGTATAAATACTGGGTTTAGATCAGTAATCCCAACAGCAGTCATGGGGAATTCTGCTGACTTGACAGTTGTCCAGAAGACGATCATCAAGACCCTCTACAATGAGGGTAAGCCACAGAGGGTCATTGCTGAAAGAGCTGGCTGTTCGCAGAGTGCTGTGCCAAAGCATATTCATGGAAAGTTGACTGGAAGGAAAAAGTGTGGTAGGAAAAGGTGTACAAGTGAAAGGAATGACCGCAGGCTTGAGAAGATTGTCAGACGAAGCTGATTTAAGAACTTATGAGAGCTTCAAAAGGAGTGGACTGAAGCTGGAGTCAGTGCATCAAGAGCCACCACACACAGACGTCTTCAGGAAATGGGCTACAACTGCCATGTCATCTGCTGGTGTTGATCCACTGTGTTTTCTGAAGTCCACAGTCAACGCAGCCATCTACCAAGAAATTTTAGAGCACTTTATGCTTCCTTCTGCTGACAAGCTTTATGGAGATGCTAATATCATTTTCCAGCAGGATTTGGCACCTGCCCACACTGCCAAAGGTACCAAAATCAGGTTCAGCGACCATGGTGTTACTGTGCTTGATTGGCCAGCAAACTCGCCTGACCTGAACCCCATAGAGAATCTATGGGGTATTGTCAAGAGGAAGATGAGAGACACCAGACCCAACAATGCAGATGACCTGAAGGCCGCTATAGAAGCAACCTGGGCTTCCATTACACCTGAGCAGTGCCACAGGCTGATCGCCTCCCTGCCACGCCCCATTGATGCAGTAATTCATGCAAAAGGAGGCCCAACCAAGTATTGAGTGCATAGAAATGAACACACTTTTCAGAAGCCTTTTTTTTATTGATCTTATTCTAATTTATTGAGATAAATTGTTTTTTGTTAAATGTAAGCCAAAATCATCACAATTAAAAGAACCAAAGACTTAAAGTACTTCAGTCTGTGTGCATTGAATTTATTTAATTACACGAGTTCCACAATTTGAGTTGAATTACTGAAATAACTTTTTCATGACATTCTAATTTATTGAGATGTACCTGTATATGCTGTATGTTTATTTTTTTCCACCATATGTATTCTGCATATTCCTGTGATGCAAAGCTGAATTTTCAGCATCATTACTTCAGTCTTCAGTGTCTCATGATCCTTCAGATATTACTCTAATATGCTGATATTTTGCTCAATTATTACTGCTGCTCAATTATTAATAATGGCTCTTATTATCAATATTAAAAATAGTTTTTGTTGCTTAATATCTGTATGGAAACTGTGATCTGTTTTTCAGGATTCTTTGATGGATAGACAGTTTAAAATTAACAGCATTTATTTGAATAATAAATCTTTCGTAATGATGTCTTTACTGTTACTTTTCATCTATTTAATGTGTCTTTACTAAATATAAGTTATAAAACAAAACTTTCTTTTCTTTAACTTATCTATTAACTAACTTATTTAACATTTATTTATTCATTTGTTTGTTTGTTGAAAATCTTACCCTAAATTTAAGCAATAATGGATAAAAGATGTACTGCTATATTATGTATATAAATATTCGCAATTTGATTTATTTTTCTTACCTTACTGGTAAAAAGTTTTAATGAACCTCCCTGAGTTTGAATAGATTTATAGTTAAAACAAGAACAAAAAAAACAAACAAACAAAAAAATCTATTTACCAGGGTATCAAAAATAAACATAGTTGAAGATATACTATCTAAACACAAGTCAAGCAACTGCTTTTCAGGGAAATGTATCTTGTTTTAAGGATATTTAGGTATTTTTACTGGAAAACATGACAAATTGATAAAGACATGTTTGTGCTTTATTGCTTTAAAAATGGTTAAAATATTTTTTTTAAATACTGATTATAATAAATACTAAAATAATGCCAATTTTCATTAGAGTATATTTTCTTAGTGATGTTTATTAAGTGCCATGTCTCTTCTAAACGATACTGTCACAGATGGTTGCAGCAAGGATGAGAAGATGCAGGATCTAGTTGCAGCAGTAAATCTTCAATAAACAATCAATCAAGTAACCAAACACTCAGGACATTATTAGTACACAGGAACAGAACAACCAACTATAAACAAGGGAAACTCAGGATGTAAATACACAGAGGCAAACGGGAAACTCAGTGATCAACAGGTGAACTTATGTTGCCTTCACGTGCTATCAGAGATTTGATAATTCCCACTTCTGAAGTCGTGATTACGAGCTCATCACATTCATATTTACGATAATTCCCAGAGCACATGAAGGCAGAATTAATAATCAACATAACCAAACCAAAATACAACGAACAACATAATCCTGACAGATATAACCCTAGATATAAAGTCTTTACTGTCACTTTTCATAAATTGAATGCATCTTTACTAAATTAAAGTCTTTTCTGAAAGAAAGAAAGAAAGAAAGAAAGAAAGAAAGAAAGAAAGAAAGAAAGAAAGAAAGAAAAATGTACTCACCCCAAACTTTTGAATGGTAGTGTATCACGGTTTCCACATAAATATTAAGCAGCAAAAACTGTTTTAAAATTGATGATAATAAGAAATGTTGTGCAGCAAATCAGCATATTAGAATGATTTCTGAAGGATCATGCATAACATTGAAGACTGGAGTAATGATGCTGAAAATTTCAGCTTTGCCATCACAGGAATAAATTACATTTAAAAAAATAAAATAAAATAGACAACTGTTATTTTAAATTGTAATAATAATTACTATTGTTTCTATTGTATTTTTGATCAAATAAATGCAACCTTGGTGCAACACTTTTTTTTGTGCTGCATTTTTAGTTATTTAATGAAAACACAAATACATACTGTACACACACACACACATATATATATATATTTGTGCTGTTGTGCTACCTTTTAATATACAGAGCAGGTTTCTGGGGTGAAACAGAATGCTAAATGCTTTTTTTTTTTTTTTATCTGACAGTGCATCTGTTTTTTCAGTACAGTAAACAGTCTAGTGTTCTCTGATGACAGATTGCATTCACCAAGCCTATGCAAAAAACAGTTTGTCTTTAAAGCAATCTCTCTTATGACGCATTTGATGTTTTTTTGTTCTCAGATTGTGTTACAAAACCTAAACACTTGGACTCAGAGAGCTTATTCAGCATATAATGGAATCATTTCGTATCCCACAGTCAAGTCTGTATTTTACTGCTTCTTCCAGCAGAGGGCTGAATAATCAACTGATATGACCCCACGCTGGCAAAGTCCTTAAATGGCCCTGACGTGTCTCAACCGCTTTACACGCTCAATAAAGCAATCATAATTCACCTATTTTCTGCTAAATTAAATTTCTTGAACTCCTATTAAGGAGCTTTTGGTAAGTCTTATTACACAATAAATTACATAGATGATGCAAAGAGCCATTTAACAAGCACAATGCATTGAATTGATGAGCTCTGTGCAACATCATATTATACACAATAATTATCAGACTTTTAAAATTTGAGTCTCTGGCATTGCACCGGCCCTAACAGTAAAAATATTTTTGATGTACATGGTCTTTGACTGCATTTCAATGGAAAGTCCATATTTCATATTTTAAACATTTTCTCAAATATCAGTGGAACATTGGAAGGTGTTCTGAGAATTTACTGACCACTGAATGATTTTAGAGTGCACTGTGTTGAGTTAAAGTTATGTCAGCATTTCTACTTTATCATGTTAAGAAATAAGATAGAAATCCTATTACTCAAAGTTCAGATAAACAGACCATCAAAATGTCTCCCTGAAATAGAAATCTAATAGACAAAATAGATTGGATTACTGACCTTTAACCTTTAACTAATGATGCCAGAGCATTTGTTTGGTATGCTTGGGAATAATGGTGCGTTCCATTTGTCCTTGGACATATGGGAAATTCCTAGGCACTAGTAGGAACTTTTAACGGGAACCCCCGCCTCAGGTAGGATTTGTGACTGGGGAACACACAACAATCCTGGCTTTAGAATCCAATCTGATTGCTCAGTGCATCAACCACAGTGAAACAATAGTAAAATATTGTTTATTATCACTTCTTTTAACCTCTATCTGTGGACATGATACTTCGGCATTATCTGTGCATTATACCATGTTTTTATGTGTTTGTATTCTGAAAGAGCAAGCACAACAAAGGTTTGCTTAGATGTGTAGTTTTCCGTTTACTGGAAAGCTGTCACCTCGGGTGTGAAGTCATTCCCAGCTCCTACATCCCTCTTCCCAGATAAAATGGAACGCAGCATAATACTGACTTCAAACAAAATTGTGACCCTGGACCACAAAACCAGATTTAGAATAAATAAGCTTTCCATTGATGTATGGTTTGTTAGGATAGGGCAGCATTTGGCCGAGATACAACTATTTGAAATCTGGAATCTGAGGGTGCAAAAAAATCAAAATATTGAGAAAATCGCCTTTAAAGCTGTCCAAATGAAGTCCTTAGCAATGCATATCCACTCACAAAAATACATTTTTGATATATTTACGGTAGAAAATTTACAAAATATCTTCATGGAACTTGATCTTTACTTAATATCCTAATGATCTTTGGCATAAAAGAAAAATCAATAATTTTGACCCATACAATGTATTGTTGGCTATTGCTACAAATATACACTCTAAAAAATGCTGGGTTAAAAACAACCCAAGTTGGGTTGAAAATGGACAAACCCAGCGATTGGGTTGTTTTAACCCAGTGGCTGGGTTAAATGTTTGCCCAACCTGCTGGGTAGTTTTATTTTACCCAAATATTGTTTAAAAATTACTGTATTTCTTGCTTAAAATGAACCCAAAATATGTTGGAAATTAACATTTATTAATATGTTTAATAAACAAACATTTATTAATACTTTTTTGAATAATATTTAAACAATAAACATTTATTAAATTGCTTATTAATAAATGCTCATTTTTTTTATTATTATTGTTGCCTCTAGTAATTATGAGTCTGATTTTTAATTTCCAACCTATTTTGGGTTCATTTTAAGCCAGACATATAGTAATTTGTAAACAATTGTTGGGTTAAATAAAACTACCCAGCAGGTTGGGCAAACATTTAACCCAACTGCTGGGTCAAAACAGCCCAATCGCTGGGTTTGTCCATTTTCAACCCAACTTGGGTTGTTTTTAACCCAGCATTTTTTAGAGTGTACCCGTGCTACTTATGACTGGTTTTGTGGTCCAGGGTCACAATTAAAGTCTGTTTAAGTGACATTTTGTAGATATTGGTACTTGAGACAAAGTTCTCTATCTTTAAAAGAAAAGGATAAAACTAGTAAAAGACTGATAGAAACATTTTAGTGATGAATCATTGGATAAGGAACATTGCACACAAGCAGTTTTTGTACCGCCAGCACGCAAAGAGTATGAGTCGAGAGCCTGATTTTAATAGCCTCAGGAAAGTGAGACCAAACCAGCAAGGAAAAAAACAGCATTTGTATTTGATTCAGTGATATAAACAGGGGAAGTACTATGTGTTTGCTCTCTCTCAGGGTTCCGCCCCTGGCAGCACTGAAGTGCACATGTTAAAGAGCATGCTTTTACTCCGTTCTTTCGCTCCTCCCCGAGTGTGATGTTGAGGGGAAAGTGGGCTGGATCTTTTTGTGAACTGATCAGCCTGCTTTACCAATCAGAAAGATTGCTCCTCCCTCCCTTCCAGCCCTCTCCTCCATTCCTCCACCTCCTCTCTCGCTGTCTGCACTGTATGCACGCACAGGGGCAGGGAAAAGTGCGGGGCAGGAGACAGCGAGAAGAAAAAAACAAAACAAAACCAAAAAAACAGAAGCAGCTTCTGTTTTTTTTCTTTCAAACGCATTCCCGCTGCATCATTACGAGTGAACAGAAACCCCAGCTCATAAAAACCTGCGTTGTGTGTGCATACACACACTCTGGCACACGCAGTCGAGAAGGATCAACTCACAGCAGCTTCTCCCGTGGCACCTGGAACACTTGCGCACAGAAGGTGGACGTGAGAAGGAGGGAGGTCTACTCTAAGATCACCTGGAGCAGGTGGAGGAGAACCGGTCACGGCTACCGTCTGACTCCCTCGTGGGGAACCTGACCTGCCTGATGTCAAACGAGGAGTGCCGTTCGCCCATCGGTCTGGACTGCTGCAGCTGCTGTCTGGATCTGGCCAATGGCTGCGAACCTGAGCCGGGGCAAGCGGGCCACACGAGCATGGGCAGTCCTACGTCAGTCAACCACTTCAGACAGCTCCGAGACCAGCTTCACTTTCAGAACCTAAACACTGATAAGCTCAACAACATCATGAGACAGGACTCACTGGAGTCGGTGGTCCGGGACCCCTGTTACCTTCTCAACGAGGGCATCTGCAACAGCAACATCGACCAAACCATGCTGTCCATACTGTTGTTCTTCCACAGGTATGCGAATAAAGCACATGCATCACACACCTGCTCTGGCACACACACATCTAGTTCAGGTCATAAAAACTGTAAAAGTCTTTGCCAGAGCTGTGATTGCTGGTTAATGACCAATGTCAGGATGTTTGAGTTTGACAACAACAACATTCTGTGGTTTTCACTTATGTAATTCTGGCCTCCTGCTGGCTAACTGGTTATTCATGACTTTAAGGATAATGTTTAAAAGTGATTTGTTGTTGTTTGAATCAAATCAAGCTAATTTTAACTGGTTTGGGTGAACTAATTCATCACTTATTAATTGCCAACCACCAGCCAACATCAATAAATGTTACACAATCTCAATTCAAACACTGAACACTGCTTGTTATTTACACTTCCTGATAAAATCATGATTAAAGGCCATGCTCAACTGTGTTATTTAAGAACAGGGTGGCTCACGGTCTCAGCAGGGTTCCAAGAATGTGTAGATTGGTATGAAAAACATGCCTTCGCGCAAACTTAAGAGGATCTTGAGTCAGTCCACCTTATAGTAGTTCTCACTTCTTAAATACTCCCCATTCATTGCCACTCATCAGGTTCATACAATGATTTTCTGCAAATATTCTACACATGCTGCATTTTTTTGTGCAGAAAGTGCATGTGGATTTTTCCCCCCAACCAGTCCGATTCGCAAAACACTCATTCATTTACAAACTATGGGCAATTTACATACCATTCTGGCATAGTCTTTCACCCCATAGCTGAAGAATGCTGCAAAACAAATTCCTCTCCAGGTAATACGCATGTTTATAAAATGTAATGGTCAAAGGAGTTTCCAAAACAACTTCGGATGCATCGAAGTCTCATAAACCTTTACCATTTGCTTTAATCTAATGTCTGACAGCGTGTATACATAATATTGAATTTTGGAACATGCCGACGTGATGTACTACAGCATATTAAAGTGTCAAAAATGGATTGCATGCCATCCAGAGCAGGTATTTGGCAAAAGTGTCTAATCAGGATCAACCTCACAGCATAATTTTTCCATAAAACCATACTTTCCAAACTGAAAATAAACATATATGGACATCAGGAGAGTTTGTTAAAATCCGATAGTGTTTGAAATGTTTAGTCTGTGGGAGAATTAGAAATGAGGCCTAGTGGAAAAAATGCTGAAGCCAGGTAAAGGGGCTATTACAAAAAAAGATTGAACTGGATTTAATTGAGATTTGTAGCCAGATGATAAGGATGTATTCCATATGTTGTTATTATAACATAATAACCTTCAATATAACAACAAGCCAGCAAATAATTTTTACGCAGGGATATAAATTTAAAGGGTTAGTTCACTCAAAAATGAAAATTCTGTCATTAATTACTCACCCTCATGTCGTTCCACACCCGTTAGACCTTCGTTCATCTTCAGAACACAAATTAAGATATTTTGGATAAAATCCGATGGCTCAGTGAGACCTGCATTGCCAGCAGGATCATTTCCTTTTTCAATGCGCAGAAAGGTACTAAAGACATAATTTAAAACAGTTCATGTGACTACAGTGGTTCAACCTTAATGTTATGAAGCAACGAGAATACTTTTTGTGCGCCCAAAAAACTACTTTATTCAACAATATCTAGTGATGGGCGATTTCAAAACACTGCTTCATGAAGCTTCGAAGCTTTACGAATCTTTAGTTTCGAATCAGTGTTTCAGAGCGTCAAAATCACATGATTTCAATAAAGGAGGCTTCGTTGCGTCAATAGTTCACGTGACTTTGGCAGTTTGATACATACTCCAAACCACTGATTCAAAACAAAAGATTCGTAAAGCTTCGAAGCTTCATGAAGCAGTGTTTTGAAATCGCCCATCACTAGAAATTTTTTAATAAAGTCGTTATTTTGTTTTTTTGGCGCACAAAAAGTTTTCTCATCGCTTTATAATATTAAGGTTGAACCACTGTAGTCACATGAACTGTTTTAAACATATCTTTAGTACCTTTCTCAGTGTTTGAATGTGTAAATTAACTTGCTGTCAATGCAGGCCTCACTGAGCCATCGGATTTAATCAAAAATATCTTAATTTGTGTTCCGAAGATGAACGAAGGTCTCGCGGGTGTAGAACGACATTAGGGTGAGTAATTAATGACTGAATTTTCATTTTTGGGTGAACTAACCCTTTAATATTGTAAATGAAAATATTATATTCTGAATGACTAATAAAAGGAGCAAGGAAACCTTTTGCATTTAAGAGAACAAATACGCATATGAAAAGTAAGGCTGTCAATTGACTAGAGATTTTATTAATTCAATTGATGATTAATTAATCTCAATAATAATATTAATAATAAAAATTGCTTTATTTAAAAAAAAAATTTAATAAATAATCCAAATGAATGAGCCCTTATAAATATTTATAGCAAAAACAAACCAAACAAATTAAATGTCCTTGGAGAGCTCTAAATTTGATGCAATACATTTATATAATATGTAATGGCTGTTCTTCTCAAAATGCAATAAACTTGTTGCTCAGAATCTAATCTGTTTTACGACAGGTCAGTATACTTCTTAACCTTACTGGGACGCCTCTGAAACAAGAGTCTTGTGTGCCAGTTAATGTTTAATCTTCTTTATCGGGGTGTCCTCAGTTTTATACGTGGCAGTGAAAGGTTACAGTCTACATAATTAGCTTTTCTTTATGAGCCTGGTGTCGGGATGTAAACAGGAGCAGACTGCATGGAACCTCTGGCCCAATGACACTTCACTGTTTCAGTTACTAAATACACAGAGTTCAGCAGTCCTCTGCTTCAATATGATCAAATAGCCATTGTTAGTCTGTACACCGACCCATTTTTGGTTCCATGACAGGAAAGGCAATTCTCTTTCGTGTTGGACCGCTCTCTACCATTGGATACTTTCCTTGTGATCCCAGCACTTTTCCAAAATATTCCTGTATGATATTTCATATTTCACACTTCTTTCAAAGGTCCTTGATGTCTTGAGAAAGGAACATTGTGTTATTGATAGAACAATGATAAGAAGGTGTGTCTGTTTAATTGTATGTAGCACACAAAGCAACAGAGGTCTTGCCAACGATAAGTTCTGTCCACTAAACCCTTATACATATTTCTAAAATGCCAGTCTATTTACTTAATATGCAAAAATGTAATCCACATCTCCAGGCATGCAGAGACATGGATCCAGACATGCCCAGCTGAACAGCTCATGATCTGCACTATAGTGTCTGGGAGCCAATGTTTTTGGGAATTATCCATAGGGATTTAAATAAAAGGTGTGTTTCTGGTGCCTGGTGAATGGGTGTGATTGCACAACATATTAAAAGTGTGCTATTTTTTGCCTTTAAAAAAGTTAATATTAACAATATTAATAATACTTTTAATAAATGCATTTATGTATTTTAAATTAAATGTAATAATTTCAATTCATAATTTTGTTTAATATTTAATCTATTAATTTTAATTGATTTTAATTTTAATTAAATAATTACATGCTATGCCATTTAATTAATAAACCACTCAGAAAAAAAACAAAATTATTGCATTTTTATGTATAAAAAAATAATAATCTGACAGCCCTAATTCAATATTTAAATATTCAAAAAATATTCAGTATTTAAAACACCAACACATTAATATTTAAATATCCTTGGTGAGCTCTAAATATAGTGCAATAAATATTAATATTTATTATAGCATATATATTTATTCTTTAGTGGAATCTTTGATTCTTAAAATGTGATAAAGGTGTTTGTTTAGAATCGGGTTTTCCTATCTGAGCTTTATGATAAGACAATACCTCAGGCGACTGAGAACTGACATATGATAATGTCCACTGTGACTACAACACAAAATACCAAAACATGTGGAAATTAGTTAAGATTGCATCCAAAAATGTCCATTTTATGCGCATGTTGATGTGAGAAATATGTGAACATATATGAAAAAGAAGAAAACAAAAGAGTTTTGTCACTATGGATGAAGAAGAGCCAGTGGAACGTAAACAAAAACTTACATGTTTAAAGAAAATTGAGAATAATTTTGCTTCACCTGAGCAAAAAAAAATAAATTGTGACTCATAAACATGCATAACTCTTGGGAGCAACCATCTACTTAAATCACACCCTAAATCCATGTTCTAAATGCAGAGTATGCAAAAGCTTGCTAAATGCCGTCTACGCCTTCCAAAACATGATAAAAAGACAACCCTGTGCCACCCTTCATGGTCAATGCCCATGTGAGATAACATCTGAACCCTCAGCCTTGCCCAGACCGACCCCAATATCTCTGACCAAACAGTTTGTTTCAACAAACAAGTCAGAACTGCTTGTTCTCAGGCTTCCATCCCAAGTGAGAATTTTTGGCTGCTGCTTTAAAATTCTACAGTAAAAGTTCAACCCTATACTGTAAGTGAAATGGTGCAATTGTTAGGCTACCTTAAAGATCTAGAGGGTATAGCTGTAAGGGATAATCCACGGCTAGATGTGCATTAAACGATTTTAATGCACTCATAGGAACACGTCATGCATTAAAATAGTTTAATGCACAGCTAGCCGTGGATTATCCCGCTTATACCATGACCATTTGCCAGCATTGACAACATAACAGCTGATATTGATGTTTGTAGCACAATATTTGACTGGAAGTTATTTTCGTAAATTATGGCTCATCAGATCTATCATTCTGCCCGCTTTTAATCAGACAGAGATAAAGTACGTAAGATTACATTTATTTGAATGCGTTAATTATACAGTAACATTTATTTGAATTCATTAGAAAGAGAGATGCGTTGTGTGAATTACCTGCGTCTGTTCAGCATCTCTTTCTACTAACAATCAAGTGGTAGGGATTCAGTAGCAAAGGTATTTTATTAATAAAAGTCACGGGGCAGTGCTGAAAAGTTTCTGTGCTCCTGAATGTTTCTGTGAGTGCGCAGTATGCTCTGTAATCACGTCGCCACTAGAATCGTAACAAACCGGACGTGTGCTTGTGTGTGTTGTAACGAAAACAGCACATTAATATAGAATGGTGATTAAACTGCCTTGGAACTACCTGTGCATTAAACGATTTTATTGCACACCTTCCAGTCAGATGTACACGTGCACACTCGCACATACAAAGTCACGCGTATGTCTCCAGCCAGCATGAAAAGGAGCCACTACTAATAAAAGGCATCCAGCACATCACATGAGGAAAGAGAGCTAATGTTCGCCACATGAGAGCTCGAGCTTTTTGTTCTTTCTCAAGATGTTGAGGACTTGTTGAAGCAGAGACTTGATAAATCCCTATCAATATACGTAAGTAGTACTGATATGCCAAAAAATACTCCTTAATAACAATGAACCTCTGTACACTGCCAAGTCTACAGCAGAGGACAAAAACCTATCAAAAGATGAAACTATTTTGCGAGAGATCCTCCTAAAGCCTGCAGGATATTTTCCGGAAGGGAACACACAGCAGACTGTTACATAAAAAGTCCTGGGGTCATGAGGGTTTCTGTGGCTTTGGCTGAGTGGTCTTTCTTTTAAAGTTGTTTTGAGAACGTCTGATTCTGCACTATAAGCGTGAAGAAATCAAGGCTTTGAGAAACCCCAGGCCTGGAACCTCTGGGCATTATTTCCAACCATCCCTGGCTCTCTTTGGCCTCACAGGCCTGTTTATTTCACGTGGTCATCGTTATAAAGAAGATCAGCTTATACATATATTACACCGCATTCTGAAGACATGCTGACCACTCCCAGCTGTGTCAACAGAAGCAGGAACACTTTCATAAGACTTCTGTTTCAAAAGAAAGCAATCATTTAAGTGCTGATTTAATCAGATATCCAAACCATGAAAAGCGAATAATCGGAGACAATGTGGAAAATTACCCATGGACTGCAAAGCTGTGATATAACTATTAGTTAGTATTTATAGACAGAACAGCACTGATATGTGCATTCTAGACAAGTTGGCTGAATTCGAAATACCATAGCCTACTCTTTCTGCCATAACTTTTTGCACATTTTGCATGGTTTGTGGTATGCTTTTCTGAATTATATTGCAGAAATAGAAAGAGTAGTATGCTAGTACACTTTATGAAACACAGATTCGCATGAATAAAATTGGTAACGGGACTTAATTTTTTTGCATGTAATGTGACCTTACCAACTTAAAAATTGGTAAGGTAGCTTGGGAACCTGTGATTAGACCACCTGATTTTAGGGGTGACGATAGGCCTACATTTGTGATGACTTGAGATGAACGGAAATGTACTGGGATTCGATAGAATCAAGTCAGACCAAGGGGATCAGATTCAGAACACAGCAAACATGATGAAGATTCACTCAATCTTTTAGCAAGATACATCAATACGACTGTAGGTGACGACAAGTGCTTGTCTTGAGTGAATCACTGACCCATTCGATAAACAGATTCATTTTCTGAATTCCTGCCATTGAACGATTAGGTAATAGTAAGCATATTTGTTTGCTAGTATGCTGTTCCGAATTGATTCAATTGATTTTTTGAAACAAGGAATGATTCTTTGAAATGAAAGTGATTCGTTTAAAAACACTGATTCTTTTAGGAACACCCCTACTGTGTGTCCGAGACTTGGCGGCTTGTTTGGAACCTACCGAGACCCTAAAGGGACATGGTGGTGGAAAAAAACACGAGATGGGAGGAAAAATAATTGCGTTCTCTCGCAAATGTTTTGCGTTCCCCAAAAAACGTTGCTTTTGTTCCAAAATGTTTGCGTTCCCCTGAGAAACTTTGCATTCGCTCGCAAACCTTTTGAGTTCTTTGCAAGTGAATGCAAAGTTTCTCGGGGGAACGCAAAAATTTTGCGAGAGAACACAAAAGCATTGAAAAATTTTTCCTCCCATCTCATACTTTTTTGCGGTTTTAAATTTAGACCCACATACTAAAAAGAAGAGTGAATGGTGAAAAGTAGTCCAATTTCACATGCCATCAATTTTCCCTGTCATAAATATAAAACCTAATGAATTGATAATGTCTGAGCTAATTATTTGAACGAGAGGCAGTCTTTTGATGTTACACATGCGATGCATTCAGTCGTGCAGCTGGTCTGAAAATTAAACCTCCATTGAGCTCGTGTTGTGAGTCATTTGCATTGATGATTCTGATTATGAGTTCACACGCAGTTCTGGATGTTTCGAGCCCATATCCTCAACACAAGCTGTTTGTAATAAATGGCTTGCAGACAGTAGATGGGGTGTTATAATAAAAAGCAACAGGTGAGTCAAGTTTCATAGTGGCTTAACAGGTCAATTGTCTTCATGGCAGAGACTTGTTCAAGTAATTTACTTGTCATAGTCAGACAAACACGCACAGAGGTGTATAATATCCGTTTAATTGGCTGACTGAATAGCAGCATTGTTGTGACTGGGCCGGTGGAGAGTTGACAGTGAGCCAGAGGCTGAGGGCCAGGCCAGGCTTTGTTGTCTGGTATAAGGTGCTCCTGTTCCCAGAAGGGAGGGTTCAGGGTACTGACAGGCACTGTCTACAAGCCCACCCAGCACTGGCATTCACTCATCCAGAGCGGCCATGCTATAGCCAAAACACAAACATACTTATTGAGGGCACTGGAGTGTCTCAGAGTCCATGACCTGGGACAACGGACTAAATGTTTAGACAGGCTAATAAAGAGACATTGTGCTGTTATATAATCTAACAGGGACCGCATAATGTCACTGACAATCATGTGATAGTGGTGGCATTTGTAAATGAAATGTTAAATGAAGGCTTACAAGTTCCAAAAAGGACAGGAAAGTACTTAAAAGTATCATAAAAGTGGTCAATTTGGCTATATTGTAAGTCTGTATAGGGAAAATTTGTTATTCAATGATAATCTTCATCTCCAGTGAGTTAACTGGAAATGATTCATTCTTCAATCTGAACACTTTCTTGCTCTCATGAACATAACAAGGAAAGGTAATATTTTCTTAGTGAATAATGACTTTAATTTGGCTCTGTTCCTCACACCAAACTATTGTATATCTTCTGAGGAATAACAAAAGTTCTGGGTCAGTATTTTTTTATAGGCCTACCGTACTTTCCATTTTTCAAAGAATTAAAAAAAATTATCAAAAAATAAAAATATTAATCAGCAACTTTTTTTCAATAATAATAATAATAATAAATGTTTCTCGAACAGCAAATCAGCATATTAGATATGTAATGATGTAATGATGCTGAAAATTCTGCTTTTTCATCACAGGAATAAATTACATTTTAAAATATATTCAAATAGATAAATTGCAATAATATTTTTTTCATCAAATAAATGAGCATAAAAGACTACATCAAAAACATAAAAAAAAATCAAATGCACGGACCCCTTTATGATTTTTTTGGGGAAAACTCATCTTTCGTGTATCAGGTTTGAGATGACACAAGGGTGAGTAAATGATGACATAATTTGTCATGTTGAACCGTCCCTTTAAAGTCAGTGTACAAAGTGTCTGCTGGGAGGTAACCTCCTGTTGTTGATTGTTTCAGGCCTTCAACAGAATTGTATTATCGAAGAGGTCAGATCAGTTGCTTTGTGAAATGAATTTCCCCTGGTGGCTTGTAAAAATAGCCTCATGGGTTCATGGTTTGTTGACTTGTTAAAACACTCTTCTGGATGGCTTCAGTTGTGTTTACCTCAGGGTAAAACAGAAGTCTGTTCATGCTGAGACATAATAGCACTTTGATCACAGATACTATATACAGGACTGTATCCTTAATTTTCCCCAAGGCCAGTTTAATTGAACATACTGTACACAGCACCTTCACTGCAGTCAAAAGTGAAAGGACAGTTTCGTTTCATGTGATATTATTCTATTGTGCCACATTCAGTAATGAATGTGAAAAAAAAAAAAAAAAAAAAAAAATGTATTGGCTGAAAATCAATGATTGCACAAACTCTGTGGCCAGAGTCGATTTCATCCATGACCTCAAAAGGAGTGAAATAACTTTCACCACTTCCAACACATTCAATCCTTGCATAATGTCCTGGAAAAAACAAACAAGCCCTAGTCCTTTTGCCTTTATTTAGAAGATGCAATTAGTTTTAGTTCTCTTTTACAAATAAATAAATAGCACTTTTAAAAAAGTATGTTTAAAGTCATGCACATGCATTAACATCACACAAACATATTAGTAGTCTAAAAGCTGTTTTATTATACATGGAGCGGGTCCTCTTATGGCGGCGGCCATTTTAGATCACATGACCATTATATTGTATTATATTATATTATTATATTATGAACTATATATTTATGATTAAAAAAAATTAAATAAAATTTCTTTGTTCTGCTGAACACAAAGGAAGATATTTGGAAGAATGTTTGTAACCAAGTAGATCTCGCCCCCCATTGACTACCATAGTATGAAAAAAAAAATACTATGGTAGTCAAAAGGGGGTGAGATCTGCTTGGTTGCAAACATTCTTCCAAATATCTTCCCTTGTGTACAGCAGAACAAAGAAATTTATACCATTTTGGAACAACTTGAGAGGGAGTAAATGCTAACAGAATTTTCATTTTTGGGTGAACTATCCCTTTAAGATATTTATTGATGTGATTTTTGTTTTGTTTTTGTTTTTTGCTTTGTTTGTTTATGAGAATGCAATGATGTGGAAAGCATCAGCATAAGTTGTTTATATGATGATAAAGAGGTGAGCCCTGCAAAAAAGTGCTTGCCCTTTATTGTCTTATCTGCTCACACCCTGGCAATGACGTCCATTGAGATAATGACAGAATCTGTCAACAGTAGTCTGCCCTCTGCAACATTTGCCCTTGTTATATCAGCGTCTGGGAGCCCACGTGGGCTGAGCAGAATCTGTGCATAACTTAGGCCTTTCTCACATCGCACGCAAAGCAGCATGCAATTATTTTAGCGTCCATATTAACAGATTAGAGTACTCACACTGCCCATCCTAGAAGAGCAGTGCTGCATATCAGGAACATAGGATAAGGTTCAAGTACAGTTTCGGTGCTGAGTCTATTTTTTCCACACATACTGAGCTGAACTCAGCAGAAAACATGTTGAAATGCCCTAAAAACCTATTCATCAACATTATCTTTTGTAATAGAGGTTTTTATAAAGGAACGTAACGTAATAGGGTGAATTACATCAATCACCCATTGTTGGGTCAAAAAAGTATGTCTGGCTTGAAGTTTCTGTATAGAGCTGCAGTTCAGTTACACAGCTTTAAGTGTGAATGCACAACATGATCATGCCGTTGTAGTTATGCTTTTTGTTAAGAGGCTTTAGCCATTGGTATTATATCTTGAATGAATGAATGAATGAATGAGACATTCATATAGTGCTTTACTATGTACTACTGTACACCTAAAGTGCTTTACAATCATATCAGGGGTCTCTTTTCAAACACCACCAGTGTGCAGCATCCACTTGGATGATGCGATGGCAGCCACAGAACAATGGCGCCAGTGCACTCATCACACACCAGCTGTAGGTGGAGAGGAGAGAGAGAGAGTGGTAGAGCCAATTCAAAGGTTGGCGATTATTAGAAGGCCATAATTGATTTGGCCAGGACACCGGGGTTACACCCCTACATTTTTAATGAACACAGAGAGTCAGGACCTCGATTTAATGTCTCATCTGAAGGACACTTTGTCAGATGTGATGCGATAAAGCATTGATATATTTTGTCAGTTGACAAAAAAAAGTGAAAGGGTTAGTTCACCCAAAAATGAAAATTCTGTCATTAATTACTCACCCTCATGTCGTTCCACACCCGTAAGACCTTTGTTCATCTTCAGAACACAAATTAAGATATTTTTGATCAAATCCGATGGCTCAGTGAGGCCTGCATTGACAGCAAGATAATTAACACTTTCAATGCCCAGAAAGCTACTAAAACATATTTAAAACAGTTCATGTGAAACAGTGGTTCAACTTTAATGTTATGAAGCGACGAGAATACTTTTTGTGCGGCAAAAAAACTAAAACAAAATAACGACTTTATTCAACAATATCTAGTGATGGGCGATTTCAAAACACTGCTTCATGAAGCGTCGAAGCTTTACGAATCTTTTGTTTCGAATCAGTGGTTCAGAGCGCGTATCAAACTGCCGAAGTCACGTGATTTCAGTAAATGAGGCTTTGTTACGTCATAAGTGCTTCGACATTTCAATGGTTCACGTGACTTTGACCCATCACTAGATATTGTTGAATAAAGTCGTTATTTTGTTTTTTGGGCACACAAAAAGTATTCCAGTAACTTCATAACATTAAGGTTGAACCACTGTAGTCACATGAACTGTTTTAAATATGTCTTTAGTAGCTTTCTGGGCATTGCAAGTGTTAATTATCTTGCTGGCAATGCAGGCCTCACTGAGCCATCGGATTTCATGAAAAATATCTTAATTTGTGTTCTGAAGATGAACGAAGGTCTTACGGTGTGGAACGACATGAGGGCGAGTAATTAATGACAGAATTTTCAGTTTTGTCTGAACTAACTCTTTAATTTTTTTGTCATGGATGTACATACGTAGATTATAAAAAGTTGGTAAAGTGCAACTTTAAAGATTTATACTTTATCTGGCACTTAGTTTTGTTGGTGCAATCTAGTGTAGTCCAGTCGATTCAATCATTATAAATAATATTTTTTGTCATAAACAAATTTATGTAGCACATTTTAGGTTATAGTACCTGGAAAAAAAAGGTTTTAAAGTATAAGGTACATCACAGCTATTTTCACTTGATGTTGTATGGTCAAGAACACTACTGTTCCGCTGTGGGTAGAACAGACCTCTATGGAAAGTGTTTTTCCACTGTGCTAGTCTGAAAGTTTAACCACGACAAGCCATGGGTCATCATGGGTTTGTCTTGAATGGGCTGGAACATTGTGTCCTCCACAACACCTATAGAGTGAATGAATCAGCTTGCTATTAGAGCTCATCCCTGTTCGGCTACAGCCCGGTGTAAAGCTTCTCCACAGGGTTGCTGTGTGGCATCCAAGCAGGATGTCATAGCTCTACCTATGGACTTTGCCCAGTATTTACCGGTCACATGTTACAAACCAGCGACAAATTGTCTCTGCACTAGCCTGTTGGGCATGTGTACAGCAGGTTGCAGAAAAATCTGTGTGCGTGTGGCTACGCAGTGAACAATTTTCAGTCTAAAACAGCCCTTTTCACAGTAAACAACTCTCTGTTTTGTTTTTTTGACTTGGGCGGCTAATTAAAGGAACTTGGTTTCTCAAAACACTAGTCTCATGCAACAGAACTAAAACTGTATTTTAAGCAATAAAAGCTGAGATTGTTCTGTGGTGTAAAGTTTGGCTGTCCACTTTGGTTAAGAATAAGATATCGTGGTATAATGCTGGGAACTATGAGTCATCTAACACAGCATACAAAGCTTGTCTAATGCGTGTTATGTACAGTGTTCATATATGAAAAGAACTGAGTTTATCAGTCAAGTAATCAATCAAGATTGTGGATATGGTATGGATGCCACCCGCATTAACTTCAATTGACTTCAGTTTTCTCATAAACTCAAAAGCATTTCTTCCCGTAAGCATGTAATTCATTATAAATGTCAGGTTTGATGAAGGAGAGGCACTTATGTGAAGAGATGCTGACTAATTTAGACACTGCTAAATCTAAACAGATATTGCTTACAAGCTTTATTTACGTAAGTTTACAGTTTGTTGCGTCAATTCTCGAAGACAAAGATGAGCAGGATATAGAGTCAACAACACTGATTCATCAGGCTTGCATTTTTCAGTGGAATCGACTTGTTTGTAAGGTAGTTCTTAAGTAACCTTCCTCTCCTTTTATCGGAAACGTCTGAGGCATCCTGGAAACCCTTTGTAAAGCTCTTTTGCCAAGTATCTTAACATAACATGTCCATGCCAGTAGACCTGTCTTTAATTCTTAATTAATTCACAGTGACTCCAACAGTCACTGTGATAAATGATCACCAAGTTCAGTCTTGGGTTTCTTGTAAACCGGATGAGGTTGCACAATCAGGCAAGAGCAAAAATAAGTATTTTAATTATTCTTCATCTTTTTTTTGTGCAGTCTGACCTGTAGAAATGTTGCTTAATGGGTTAGTTCACCCAAAAAGGAAAATGATCCAACCTGGTCTCATGGAAAGACGTGCCTGAGGGAACGTTTTCGCGAGTCGCAAAAATACGTACCAATACGTACATATCACTGCAGTTTCCAACAGAAATGAACACTAGGGGCAGTAAAACAGCAAGCGCTTTTAATCGTTTTCATTCACAGTTACGATTACAGGGTCAGATTATGGATTATGGATTGCTTTTGTTAACACTATCGGGTAGGTTTAGGTGTAGTGTTGGTGGTACGTTATTTTAAAACGTAATGGAGCATTACACTTTTAGCGCCCGTTCACCGGACATTTTTCAAATCAGAACTGCTGTGATTCGTATAAAAACCATATTCACGTTTATCTGTTCCGGCAAAAAAAAATGAACATGCTTTTAGCGCCACTCAGTGGACACTTCACATTGAAACTGCAGTGGTATGTCCGTATTGGTACGTATTTTGCGACTCGTGAAAACGTTCCAACAGGTACGTTTTTCTAATGAGACCAGGCTCAAATTATCCCATAATTTACTCGCTCTCAAGGTATATATGACTTGCTTCTTTCAGTCATACACAATCAGAGTTATATTAAAAATATTCTGGCTCTTCCAAGCTTTATAATGGGAGTGAATAGTAACCGATATTTTGAAGCCCAAAAACCACATCCATCATAAAAGTAATCCATACGGCTCCAGGGGGTTAATAAAGGCCTTCTGAACCGAAGCGATGTAAGAAAAAATATCCATATTTATAACTTTGAGTGGAAGCTCATATGTGCTGCCTAACACACGAGAATGAATCTCATTGGTTCTTGTGGAAGCACAAACGTGCTGCGTAACACACAAGAATGAACCTCATTGGTTCTCGCACGTCAAGCAAACATGCTTGAGCTTCCGTTTACCACAACTGATGTGTGAGTTGATGAATGTTTACATGTGAGTAAAAGTCAAAATTGAATCTGTTTTTCATATAAAGTGATCGAGTCTCTTCAGAAAATTTGGACTAAACCACTCATTACATATGGATTATTTTTACAATCCCTTTATGAACTTTTTGAAGCGTCAAAGTGGTAGTCACATAGCTGTCTATGGAGGGACAGAAATCTCAGATTTCATCGAAAAGATCTTCATTTGTGTTTCGTATATGAACGAAAGTATTACGGGTTTGGAACGAGATGAGTAATTAATGACAGAATTTTCATTTTTGGGTGAACTAACCCTTTAAAGGGAAAGACCACCAAAAAACGAAAGTTATGCCCATAAAATAATATGGTTTATATGAGTCATGAGCTATATGAGCTAAGTCTTCTGAAGTCATATGATAGCTTGTGTGAAACAACATGAAATTTAAAGCATTATTTGTTGAAAACTTCCATCCCAGCTCTCCACAATTTCACGAGAGAAGTAATGATATGATTTGTGAACAAATCATTCTTTTGCGTAAGATTTCCTCTAATATAAATGGCTGAGTTCATTCACAAAGTGATCTGAATGACTTGAATGATCATTTTTATTGTACTTTTATGGTGCTTTTGTCATCTGCTTGCTTTTAGCAGTGTCTAACAGTTAGTCAACTTGAATCTTGATAGCCCAATTTCTCATTTACTTTCATTAAATGTACAAGAGTTTACAGGATTCTTTTAAGAAAACCATTTTTTATGTTCCATAATGTTAGGGTTAACTTTCCTTAAAGTCAGAGAAGTTAAAAAGTGCCACTGAATCAAACATGAAGAGCCAAACCTGTGAACAAGATGAACTTTGTAAGCCATGACTTCTTTCAGATGTTTACAGTATCTGGTGTTAGCATGTAGTTTGTTTTCGCGCTGCCGTCGTCTTGTGTTGTGCTAATTACTAGTGCCACTAACCACGTTTGCAGCAGCATTCTTTCCACTGATATGTCATGGAATGGATCATCATGATGGGTTGGTCATGCAAATAGACAAATGAGTAAACAGATCAGTGAACTCCGGAACAGGCGAATGTAACTTATGAACGAAGCTCTGCCAAGAAATCTAAGACACTGGATTCTGGAATGTGAAACATGCTGTTCTCAGGCTTGTCCAAAGGGCCATTTGGGTTCTTTTGGACTTAAACTGCAGAGCTGTGGCCCAAATTTGCAATATCCCAGGGCCTGCAATTCATGATGTGTCATTTGTTAGAGAACAGGGCAGCTCTGATGTTCAATAACATGAACTTAAGAGCCCTTTGACTTATCTGACATAAGCCTAAGCTCTTGGGTTTTCTATGTTAAAAATATAACCATCAACTAATTTGAGGAAATGTGTGTTCCTCTATATAGCTGTACATTATATAAATATGTGTACAGTTTGAGAGGTTCCTGTTTTTGAATTTCAGCAAGTAGAGTTTGGCGTTCTCAACACCAAGGTCATAGGTTCAGTGGAAACACACATGATAAAATGTATACTTTAAATTCACTGTGGATCTACACTTGTACAACTTTTTGAGTATATAATTTAGCAGTAGGGGGAAAAAAGTACTGCAGTTAGCATCCCATCTGATTTTAAAAAGGAAAATATATCTCAAAATACAGTAAAATAGTAATATTGTGAAATATTTTTACAATTTAACAACTGATTTCTATTTCAGTGTATTTGATCAGCATCATTACTCCAGTCTTCAGTGTCACGCAATCCTTCACAAATCATTCTAATATGCTGATTTGCATACAAAGGAAAACATACAAAGTGACAATGGAATAATTAGTCATCGTTTAGTTGTTTGAGACAGATGTTTTACATTGGATTTCCAGAGGTGAATGTACCTAACATCAGTCCAAAGTTCTGGATGATGTTTGAATCAACAGCACATTTATCTTTTCCTCCAAAACAAATATTTATTCTAAAATGATACGATGCTAGTCCAGTACAGCCCAGACACATGGAGATTATTGTAAAGCTTGCACAAAGAAATGATGGATTTTCGGTGCATACTCATCATAGCTGTTATTTTTTCCCTTTGTTGCATTAAAGAAAATATAAGACTAAAAGAACATATGCTTCCATGGAACGCTTGAGCTGTACATGAGACACACCTTTATTTTAAGTGTTAACTAGTCACAGTTGTTACATTAGTAGAGCTGTCTCAGACTGTACCTAAGGGTAAAAGACTGGACTTGTATGAACAAAATGTCTTGGCATGTCAGATTGTTAATGCAACAGTGATTTGCATATCTATTCTGAAGTTGAATCTATGATGTTGGCAGATATATGGGCAATAAGTAATAAAAAATTGTTTTTATTTATGTATACATAATATAATAATAATAATAGTGATAATAATTATTTTTATCAACTTTTGTTACTTCCTTTTTCTCCAGAGCAGTATCAATTACAATATGCAGTCAGCTTCAACATTACACACTTCTTTAGAGTCACTGAGCAAATGTATATAAAAGACATTTAATGCACATTGAAATTCAAGAAGACGTTATCTTTCAGGTTTTCAGTGTTGCCATGGTCACCTGGAGAATCATGGGTGAGAGCCCATTAGGAGCTTTTGTTCTCCTCAATTAGTATTCTAGAATAAGTTCCGTCCCTTCAACATACCGACCAAGTGCAACTCGCAAAGGGTCACTTGTGTAGAACAGATTAAAGAATTAAAGTGTGCACCATAAGCTGATCTAGATATAAGAAGCTAATGTCAGCATTGTCAGCATTTTCACTCGTGTGATGGGTTTTATAAGAGGATGAAGGTGGAATTAATTCTGATATATCTAAAGTATTTACACATTCTT
Organism: Anabarilius grahami; assembly: GCA_003731715.1. Classification (NCBI taxonomy): domain Eukaryota; kingdom Metazoa; phylum Chordata; class Actinopteri; order Cypriniformes; family Xenocyprididae; genus Anabarilius; species Anabarilius grahami. The sequence goes on from RJVU01035834.1 coordinate 808,589, forward strand.
AAATTATTCAAAATATTCAAGCAAAACAACTCAACTAAGACTAAAATAAAATAAGAAATATTGGTGGAAAAGTGTTGCTTTGCATACTTCCACCTTCTCTTTTCATAAAAAGGCGTTGAAGGTAATTGTGTTTTGAATCGTTTACCTAAAGAACTGGGAGTACAGCCAAGTCCACTATCAGAGGAAACACAGCAGAACAACAGCTGTGAAAGCCCTCCCACCCCAGATCTTTCTCTTCCTCATTTTTTTTTTTATTTCCCTGTTTCAGTATGCACTCTATGTCTTTGTCTCTCACACTCACGCTCATCCAGATCTGAAAGAGACACAGGACATCCCCCAGATAAACCTCACATGACATTACATCACATGTCCGTTTAGATTTTGACAAATGATATAATGGCACGAATCAGAAGAGAACTAAATTAGCACCACCCACACTTGAAACCATTGCAAGCTTCATAGGATTAATTATGATATCGCCTAAGAATAGTATTAACAACAACAATGGCAAAATAAAGAACATTTTATGCCAATTTTAACCCATTTTACTTCCGTAATGCGACATTTCCAAGTGAAACAGGATATTCAATGAGGAAAAACTCTAGAATAAGACCTTTTATTTGACAGGAGAGAAAAATGAGAGTAAATTTTGAAAAAATGGCCTGCAATTGCAATCTACAGACACAAAGTGTAATAAAATAAATACTTAAATGTGTATTTTGGATGTTTTCTGTGCACTAGACCTCAAAATTTACCAGTGCATGAAAAACAATTGTTTTGCCTGTCTTGCCTTAAGTGAAGTCAGTAAAAAAGGAAAAATTAATTGACAAACTTTTTTTGGGGGGGGGAATGACATGCACCAATGAATCATTCAAACTAGGACCAAGAATGTGTATTATAAAAGTAAATAGGGTCAATTCACGTTGGCTCTGAATGTGGGAACCTGCAAGACACGTAACAAATTTAGGCGCTTCAACAGAAGTCCATCCACTTCATTGTGAACAAAGGGTAGTCAGGGTCTTACACAGCAAAAACCACAACTTCCATGCCAATGTCTATCACAGAGTGTCTAATAATAGGGCCCGTGTCAACCAGCTTCCTTGATGTCCTCATGTGAGGGTCATGCAGAGTCTCTTTCCGTGGTCTGTTTACTTGGGCAGGGTTTCTGAGAACATGCTGCTTACCATGTTTATGTCACAGGACCGTTTGAAGTGATTCTGTCCTCAAAGGCTCCCCCACAGCCAGAAGAAGGGAGATTAATGTTTTCTTGGGTGTCGTAAGGACAGTGAAGATAGTTCGCACAAGAACAGAGTTAGCGATGGCACATCGGTCAAAGCAGTTCATAACAAACAACAGGGTGAAAGTATCAACGTAGAAGTGACTCACCTTGTTATAATCCCTGCAGGTAATGTCAATGTCACACCAAACATAACACCTTTGCTCATGCCAGAAATAGTGCCTGAGCCAGACAACAGGCAAACACTTGCAGACATGCAAAGCTTGGAGCAGGGAGGGGCATAAGCAAAAGTGCAGACGGGATGAGCTTAGTATGTAGACAATTGCTGAAGAGTTTGACCTTCACAATCTGTCGCAAACTGTGCAACTCTGAATGAAAGGAATGCTTGTAGGGCAACTGAAGGTGTTGGAGCACATTTCTGAAATGGCAGTCTGCTATTTGAGCTGAGATTCTGCCTTTGTCATTTTACAGCTATAATTCCAGTCCTTGAGCACTCCAGATGTGTTTTGATCCTGTGGTGGAACTGTCATTGTGAGACGAATACCAAATTACTCCTTGAAAATGGTAATAGGATTGAACTTTAAAAGTCACACTAAATTCTGGTTCACAACTCATTTTACAACCATAATAAAATATATTTCCAAGTGAAACGA
>RJVU01035834.1:814827-844282 GCA_003731715.1 Anabarilius grahami
TATATATATATATATATATATACATAATGTGTGTATGTGTTTCTGTGGGTGTAACTATAGAATATCACTTGAAATCATATGCCTAGACATTCTAAATCAAGCTTGACTAGTAGACTTGACGTGTTTAGAATGACTTCAATATTGGTTATTATTAGAAAACTTGTTAACTTTGAAAGACCACTGATAGGGGAAAAAAGGAACATATACAACAGCCTTATATTAATACATTTTTTATGATTTCACTGCTGTAGAGGAACTGCTGCATTGGCAAAGACTTTATGACCTGGCTGCAGATGCTTACATAAGCCTGCCGTGGCATGCAAGGCTCTTTTTCTGAGGAAAGTTGCTCTTCCTCATTGCCGAGCCCATGGGAGGTCGTGGCCCAGTGAGAGGCATTGATTAGCATGACCTGTGAGCAGCTGTGCAAGAGTAATACACTCTGATGATTCTCTGCAGAAAACAATTCGTTATTAATTAAGAGTGTGTGCCGCAGTACAGACACATCTGGAATGATCTCTTTTCATGTCTGAACAGCAGGGGCTGCTTGAACACGTGGGTCATTGGTACATACCGTACAGAGCTGAAGACCGATCCCTTCTCTGACCATATTATATTATGTGAGGAATGTGGATCATCACTTTTATAGATGGAGACTACTCGTATTTACATCTCAATCTACTGATTTGTGAATGCATGAATGGAAATGGAGGTTTTATTCAACATAACCTTGAGACTAATGTTCTGTGGTTATGATGATAATATTAATGATGGTAGTGATGATAATGATGACACTTATGTCATCAGAGCGTTCTCTCCTTTTGTGGCTTGAATATCTATGACAGATTAATTGGCACGATTTGATATAATTGTACAAAGTGTTCAGAACAGTCATTTTTGTTGAAGCGAAGGTTCTCCCTCTGGACTCTGTATGAAAACATGCCAAGCAACCCTTTCTGTTTCAGGTTTCTTTGATTTGAGCTCACATCTTGGTGCACATTTTATAGAAAGAACACGATATTTTTGAATATTATGTCAGTCATTGTTAAATACTTTCTTCAACTCAAAACCTTTTTTAAAGAACCTTTTGTGCAATGGAAAGGTTCCAAGGATGTCAAAGGTTCTTCATGAAATCATAAATGCCAATAAAGAACCTTTATTTTTAAGAGTGTACCCAGCTTATTGCTGGGAAAACCATAGGATAATTCATAGATTTCCACTGAAAAGCCTAAACTCGATCTCTGTGGTGCCATCAACTATACTCATAGAAAGATGGACATAAGGGACAAAACTGCACCTTTCTCTCTACCTCACTTAATGTGTCATTCCTGCATTTTATATTTTAACATGCACTTTACATGCATTATACAGAGTGATGTAATTTGTCACGAAACTTGGCGACATGGAACAGACCAATTATTTCCATAATATTTTGCATGCACAGTAAAAGACTGGAATGAACATTCAAGAGTCAAATTATGGTAACACTTTACAATAAGGTCTCATTTCTTGACATTAGTTAATGTTTTAACTAACATGAACTAACAATGAGCAGTACATTTGTTATATTAATCTTTGTTAATGTTAGTTAATGAAAATACTGTCGTTATATTAGTTCATGATGGTTCACAGTGCATTAACTAATGTTACCAAATACAACTTTATATATAACTTTATATATATATATATGTAGAGAGAGAGAGAGAGAGAGAGAGTATATATATATATATGATGCATTAAACTGATAAAAAAAAATCTGTAAATACTTTTACTGTACATTATCCCTATTCGGACGGTAATTGTTTCTCATGGGGGACGTAAGTTATTTTCAACATTTACAGGGGCTAATCAGTGATTTCATTGCCATCCGAATCCAGAACGTCAGCATTTTTCTTCCACCACCCACGTAAAAATCCCCGGCTGAATTACCCAGTGTTTTTGGACAAACACCAAGGTCGAGTTGTAATTTAATTGCCGTCCGAATCCACATCTCTGAGTTTACCAGGAGAGATCTCAACTGAAATCAAATGATTTCAACCGTTTTTTTAACATCAATATAAATAAGAAATGTTCTTGAGCACCAATCGGCATGTTAGTAATTAAAGCGTATTAGAATGATGGCTGAAAAATCACAGAAATAAATTACATTTAAAACTATATTTAAAAAAAGTCTTACCAACCCCAAACCTTTGAACGGTAGTGTATCTTTACCATTATTTTAGTAATCTAGGATGAGCCCAGGATTGTTGTACCTTTATATAAATTCAAGCCCATAGAGCAGGAGAGGGCAGTAGATCCTCTGTAGTAGCGTAAGAGACAGATGACTGTGTTGTTAAAATGACAGCTCTCATGCGGGTGTAAATATCCAGCAGGGATAGGGGCTCTGAATGTTCACAACAGCCTCAAGCGGCTGACTCAATGTATTACAGGGGACCTGTGCTTTCTGTCATGAACAAATTGGGTCTTTAGTGGAGGCTGTGCAGAATTACCATAAGGGCCACTGGAAACTGGGTAACAACAGAGAAGTTAATCAAAAGCCATAAGCACTGTAGTCCACACTGAGTCTTGTCTAGACAGATAACAAAGCACCAAAGAGGGTCGTATCTGTGACACACCTGCGCTGTAAAGGTAAACATCTGCTAATACTTGCTGTATGATTAGAGGTGGTTCTATAACTGTTAAAACGAAGTCTCATATAAGCAGCTCCTTCATGCACAAGATAATAGTGCCATTGACAGTCTGACCAATCATAATTGCTCGGTCAGCCACTGCACGCAAGTGGGTGGAATCAGTGATATAATAACCTGTTTTGCACCTTATTCATCATGTCAGTGGGAACAGGCGTTCATGAGCATTACACAGGACTGCAATCAAGCCCTCACTATACAGTTTAACAAATTTAGGTTCAGTAAGATATTTTATGTTTTTGTTTTTTAAAGAAATAAAAGTATTTAGCAAGGCTGAGCATAAGAGACTTCTTACAAAAAAACATTTTCAAACAATCTTACCGACCCCAAACTTTTGAACAGTAGTGTTTCTCACACTCAGACATATTTAATAGTCAGTAAAATCATTCAGCGTTGCTTGCAAAAGTGTTAGAAATGTTCTGTTTTGTATCTTTTTGGCCGTTCAGGGCAGGACCTGGCACTCAACGCTATTAACGCTCAAGTAGGTCAAGTCAAGGGCTTCCGTGAAAGCACAATACATGGGAAGACATCCTGACATGGGAAAAACAAGCAGAACAAATACATATTTGCACATGTTGTTCAAGAGGAAGGTTATACTTTTGGAACATGAAATTAAATTTGATTGTAAATGCCAACAAACAAACACCTTATTTGCCTACAGGCTGAGCTGAATTACATCTGTAAGAATTATTCATGCGTTCTTGACTCAGCTCAATTATACAATTTAATGTATCTAGTGGATTAAAGCAATGGAGTTTTACATAACACACTCTATGCGCATCTCCTGTACCGACATGTTTTATATGGGCAAACAAACACCCAGTTGTATGCTGCATGTACAGCACTATAGCATGCTTTTTTTGCAGTCACGCATGACTCCCTTCAGACTATGAACACAAAACAAAGCTCTCTGCTGAGAAATGAGCATGGACATATACATAAAAGTTGAAACATGTCTTTTTTCTTCCTACAAAAGGGAACATAAACTGTACAAACATGTTCCATAAACAGAAAATTCTAGATGGAAATTTTGCTGTTTTTGCAGAGTCATCTGAGATGGATATGTTCGGAAATTCGAGATTGCAACAGTGAGACTCCATTTATATAGCGTTGTCATTTTGTTGACTTTAATAATTTATCGTCCTCTGAATATTCTGCTCTCAATCATGTCTCTAATCAAATTTCCCGTGTGAAAAGAAGAAATTCTCGATGTTTGTATCAGTTTTCCTGACTGGCAAACAGGCAGCGAACAGGGAAAAAAAAGACACAATATCTCTGTATGTCCACCTCCCTCCCATCTAGCTGAGAGAATAGGACATTTTCACACCGTCCTCACTGTTCCAGTCGCAAAGTTGCATCTTGGGCTGCATCCGCAGTGACTTTTTCATAGATCCCAACGTCCACATAGAGCAACGGCCATGAGTTTGCCACCTCTCTACTCACCTAGTCTATTTAAGAAGAGGGACAGGCGGTAAGTGTAAGAATGTTGGAGTCGTGTGAGTGTATCATTACAACTGACAGCTGATGGATTAATTGTGTAGGTGAGAATGTAAGCGAGGAAAGTTAGTCTCGTCTAACAACTCAAATGGGCGAATACTGCAGGTCTTGCTCTACAAGGTGTGAAAATCGTTACGTTACAGTCTGCGAAGTGCATTACCGGGTTCATCTGTGGATCATGTTGAAAAGTAAATAGGCTACAGATGGGTTATGCACGTATTGCGTAACTTGTTTTTTTTTCATTTCATATACCAAGTCAAGAGTTTATGATGTTATTTACATATTTTATTCTTTACTATGGTGAGGGTCTCTCTCTAGCTGTCCTCCTAAATAAACCTAATTACATTTTTTTACTTAATGAGCAGCAGCTATTCACAGAATGTAAACTTGACGGACTGAAAATATGCCATTCCGCACATTCCTTCTTAGTAATTATTGGTGTGTCCTTACATATTCAAATGCTAACTATGCTAACCAAGTATGGTTAGGTGTGGCTTGAGAACTCTAATCCTTTTTTTGTAGGTTTTTAGTAAATGAAGTCTTGTTGCATAAGTGGTTTAAATGTGAATAATTAGTGCCACTCAGTGTTACTGTATTGAACATAATATGTACCAGTCTTAAAGTTTCCAACCTTGTTTTAAAATGTGTAGTAGCAGTGTTGTTTATTGGAGCGAGTCTGGGACATCTCCACCCTGGCCATGGTGACAGACGGAGACATACTGTACCATGGCACATCTGTGTTTACTGTGATGTGCGAGGATTTTTTTATAGGAGTGGCGACTGAATGAAGCATCTGTTTGCTCATCTCGCTGCATCACAACAATATGGAAGTTAACGCTGTTATTTGTGCAATGCTGAACAAGTTTTAAGTATGCAAATGTATTTGTCAATCTCAGTTTCCTTGGAATTGAATATGTGCAGCTTTGTCTTTGCTAGAGAGGTTGGTTGTCCTGGTTTTGTCACGTCAAGACCAGCCTCTTAAACGAAGAATATTAACTATATCAGTAGCACTATGTAACAGGAAGGTTCTGTTGACATTGCCCGCAGACTCTCACCAAGACTACTCTTCAAATTAAGAAGCCACTTCATGGTTTTTCCCTCTTCATCTGAGGCATGATTATCATTTCATACAGTACAAACTGTACATGCACTTGCCAATTATCCTGACTACAGCTCACCAGGAGTTCAGGATCAATCAGAGGAGAAGACGTTAACTCTTTCTGGAGTGCTCCTCTGAAATCTAATCTGTCAGCTGTACTAACTCTGCATGAAATGGAAAGCGACAGCAATACGGTGACTAATTTGTGCTTTTCTGTGAAATCCCATTAGGTGGATCAACTTTGAGCCGTGCCCCTTTCAAAGGGCTACACTGGGATCTAGACAAATTTTTGCTCCAAAGATATATTGTAAAATGTGGTGAAAGAGATGATAATGTCCACAAGATGTCAATTTGTAACATAATACATTTTCATAACATTGCATTGTGTAATGTTGCTATGTCCCATCTTTAAAAATATCTACCAATAACATAAAAGTATTAATGATTAAAAAAAGAGGGACATAGAACAAATTTGAGACTCCAGTTTTATTTTTATAATTAGTCATATATAATCATAATTTATATATATGATAAAATAATAAATAAATAACTAACTATAAAAAGTGTACTGTTAACTAGTTGTAAATTAAGTCAGTAAACAGTAAATTGATATTAGTCAAATCTAAACAATCCATGTCATAAAATGTAAATTTCTAGTATAAACTTCTTCTAAACATCTTGTTTAGTTAAAAATCTCTTTAAACAGGATAAAAACCTGCAGCTCGATAATTCAAAACCGGCTCATATGCACACCGTCATTCATCTTGAAATCATATGATTAGATTTGCGTCTTCTGATTGGTTCTTATAGTTGTACTTACATTTTGAGTCTACACCAGGTAGGCATTTTTAGAGGGATTAAAACATTTATTTTGGTTACTTTATATACATATATATATATATACATACATACATATATAGTATAATGAACATATAATGAACTCATGAGCTTTAATGTTAAAAAGTAAAATGGTGGACAGTGAAACAGTGTGTTTATATTCTAAATATTAGCTTACTGACTCATATCAAAGTTTTTAAGTGTCAGTGACTTGGATTCCAATCTTTAGAGACAGTTTGTTTGAGCATGTGTTTATGGCTGTTATACACAGTTTGGCCACTAGAGGCACTAAAGGCCGAAGATAAGACAGTAAAAAGTACTGTGAGAAAATTCTATTGTTTGAACTCATTTCCCATCCAATGCTCAAACAGTAACCTGCAAATCTGTAAACTTATGAAGACCTCGAGGCATATATTGAAAGACCAATGCTGTCAATTTACTCTAATAAAACTGCTCAATTACCGATTTTCACCATGTTACACATTACTGAGGTTCATAGGAACACGTTGTTCCTTAAAGTGACAACGTTACCTGCACAAGACAAATACATTCTCTCGTATTTAGTCGTTGGACAGCTATACAGTATATTTCATGAGGCATGTCATAACTCGGTATCAACTATCAAAACATAAAAGGCCGCTTATTAATGGCGTGTCTTGTTTGTGTTGATATGTTGTGGAGGTTTGTCCTGTGGTCTGCTGCATGCTGTGTGTTCTTTGAGCGAGTTCAGTGAGAGGGCAAAACGAAAATCTATGCCACAAGCCTCATTTGAATAATATATGCATGCGTCACGCGACGTCACCGAGAGGAGTATAAAACCCCGCTGCGGCAGAAATAGCATCACTTGCCGACAGTGTTTCTCTGAAACCGCTCCTAGTTCACTCATAGCGCCCGGCTTCTCTGTGCGTATTGCAACAGAGCAACGAAACAAAACAACCAGGATCTTAAAACCGTGTTCAAACAAGTCGCAAACGTGGCGAGAAGTATTATTCAGACGGGTCTTGTACTCAACATGAGCACGGAGATGTTTAAAACGCCAATGGAGCTCGCAGTCTATCAGCTGCACAATTTCTCCATCTCCTTCTTCTCATCCTTCCTTGGAGGGGATGTAGTATCGGTCAAACTAGACAACAGGTAGGCGGATTTTATGAGATTTTGAGATGCTTTTGACAGTCGATAGGAACTATTCTCGTGAACAGTCGGACATAATTCTTACTTTACTGTATTGCGGCATTCGCTGCGCTTCTACACAGATGTCACGCACTCAGAGCTTGTTTACTAGCTGAACTGCGTTTTAATACTTTGTGTCTTTGTCTTTTGCAGTGCCTCTGGCGCAAGCGTTGTGGCAATTGACAACAAGATCGAACAAGCAATGGTAAGATGGATTATTATTCTTTTAACACCGTTCTAGAATGAGCTCATGTTTGTAGAATTGCAGTGGAAAGTATCTAGTTTCTGTGTAGGCTGTAACCAGAGCTGTGGCACGCTCTAGAGCCGCTGCTGCTGCTGCATCTACCTTCATTGCATGTGCTTTGTTGGCCCACCTGCAGTAAAAGGGTCGCAGAACACCACCACATGCACCCTTTTATATAAAAACAAATCATTGTTTTAACCCCCCATGTAACATCTGTAACCATTTTTTCCCCCTACCAAAAGTCTTAATGTACAATTTACATGTATATTTATTCAATATTACTATAATTATAAATGAAAAAGCAGATCATAACTTCCATATTTGATTAATAAAAGACTGTTTAAGAATTATTTTTATGTATTAAGATTGCTTACAGTTTATAAATCATGTTCACAATAGATGTAAACATAACATCTGAATAAAAAACTCGATTGTAGATTAAGATGTTGGAAAATGTAAACAAAATAGTTATTTCTTTATTTTATTCACAATTACCTGATAGTAAAAGTCCATTGTAACCTATTTAATTCCCCTTAGTAATATCTTAGTAACTCATATTTACTATTGCTATTTAACTGTAAAAGCAAATGCATATAATTTCCTAACATATCTGGTACAAATGATCTTTAAATGGTATTTTATACAATTACTCTACAGTTTATAAATCATGCTCACAACTGATTTAACTTTATTCACATTTAAAAAAAAAAATTAAAATGTAAATACAAGTGTGAAACATGCATTTTATTCTTAGGGTATGTTTACACGATGACAATGTACTAAAAACGGAAATGTTTTCTTTGCATTTTTCACGTACAGATGACAGTGTTGTCAAAACGATCCCTGTTTACATCGATCGCAAAAACAACAACAAACGCTGTATTATGCTGCCAGGCCAGTAGTTGGCGATGTCACTTTGTAAAGAAAAGTAATACTCGTGTGCATGACGTCACCGTTTTCACACATTTATGGTTTTGTAGTTTACATGGAGACAATAATGGTATTGGTTTCAAAAACTTGCACTTTGAAACCCGTTTTCAAAAGTTAGCATTTTCAGGCCGCCAAAACGTAATTGTCTTGTAAATGAAAGGCCAAAACGCATACAAAGTTGTCCGTTTTTAGTTGAAAATGATAGTGTAAACGGCCCCTTAGATTCTCCTTTCCGTCACAATGATAGAACAATCTACAGTTATTACCAATTCAGGACCCCTGAATAAATGCCCTGCAGTTTATTTCATTGGGCTATTCGAGGAGTACAATACATGTGCTCAGATAGCTGGGAAAAACTGGATTTAATCCAAATTCTCAGCCTCATTTTTCTGAATTCATACATTAATTCCACATGCAAACATTGTATTTAATAGTCAGACTGAGTCTGTGGTCATGGGAACTCAATTCGCTGTTCTTCTCTTGTAGGATCTTGTGAAGAATCACTTAATGTATGCAGTCAGAGAAGAAGTGGAGATCTTGAAGGAGCAGATCAAGGAGCTGGCAGAGAAAAACAACCAGTTGGAGCGTGAGAACAGCCTGCTGAAGAACCTGGCGAGCCCAGAGCAGCTGGAGAAGTTTCAGTCACGTCTGCCCTCAGACTCTGGCCTCCCCCTGGAGCCTCAGGAGCTCAGCTCCCCCGAGGATGGCGACCACCAGTACAACAGCACGGGATCTGCTGTATAAGTGGCTCTGCCGTGGGGCGGGCAGAGCCACAGCTCTCACCTGAAATGGACCTCCAGATATGCAACTTCAAGATGAAGCTGGCTGTACAGATGAAACCTGACCTGAAATGAAAGCATTACGACGTACCAGTGGCCAAGTTCTGTAATATCCGACAATCTCTTCGGACTAACATGGAAAAGAGAGTGATGTAGACGTCCAAGGTTACTGTACAACGGGACTGACGTGCCCCTAGCTTGGAAGGGGGTCAGCCTTGCTTTCCTTTGGTCCCTCTCACGAAGAGACGGAGAGGGGTTTGCCTGATGGAGCTGGCCGAGAGCACATCTTCGGCCTATCCAAGTCAAGCCAAGGAAATGTACGTCCCTACGAGATGCCCCCACAGTCTCACGACGCTAGCTACACGGGACTCCCGTTCCTGCCCTCCGTGTCATTGTTCCCTAGTACTGTGGACATTCTTAGCTCCTGTAGTTAAGGACGCTTGAGACGGACCTGTACGGTGCACTGGTCCTCTCGTTCACAGCGGTGACTCCTGCCATATGATTTGTATAGCATCGCTTGTATCTCTGCAGATGGGGCCTGCTGCTTATGGGGATTATTGCTTGTTTATGTTTTGAAAAGGAACAAAATCAACTTGTTTATATGGGCTGTGTGTAAAAATGTTTTTTTTCTTTTTGTGGGAATGAAAATCTGTATACATTTGCATAGTTCTGTAAATTAGCGACTGATGTAAAGCGAAATGATCTGAAACGGACGGAGATGAGAGGTAGATAATGTTGCTGCGAATGTTCTGCTGACATGTCCGACGTGTGTTCTGTTGACCTTCTCTGCCAACCAACTAACAAGCACGATGGTGTCTGAAGAAGGCCACATGTTTTTCAATGAACTTTGTGTTTTCTAACCACCAAAGACTTGCCTAATACTCACAAGCCAACAGGACCATGTGTAACTTTTCACAGGGAGAAGTTTTTGACAGCAGTCTTTTTGAAACATGGGTATTGTTGCTTCATTGTGTCCATGGTATTTGTTTTTTATTTTTAACAATTTATGGATGCAAAATGCACATTGCAATAAACCTTATGTTTACACTAAATACTACCCTCAGATGTTTTTCTTTTTCTTCCTGGAGGACAAGAACTTCTTGTGCAGTTTTATATTTAGTGCATGCAGTATGACCTCTGTAACATCTTAGAAAAGTTACAGATTCTTGGTATCTATAAAAATTCCAACTTTAAATGTGATGTAAAATCAGAGCGATCTTCCTTGGCCTTAATATAAGATTGAGAAGAGTAAAGTTCAAGCATGGAAGAGATAAGGGCTTCAGGAAGCAATTATTTAGACCAATAATATCTCCTTAGCATGCATGGTAGTTTATGATTGACATTTGCTATTCAAGTATGCAATGGCATCACTTGCTGCTCACATTTTACTACATGCAATGAAATCTCTTTATATGAATAATCAAATTCTTTCCAGTAATTACATATATATATATAAAGATAAATGTCATTGACCTCAGTGAGAGCTGCACCATTGTGCATGATTATAAAATATACAGTTTTAACTTTCCACTGGACTATCAAAAAGACTATTAAAAAAAAACACCTATACATGGAAAGAAAGTTTAATTGCAGAGGTTAACCATGTACAGTATATACACAGATCTAGAGCTAAATTCACAATGGCTAGTGTGCTGTAGTAATTTAGAAGGCTTTGGGGCCAAGAATAGTGAGAAAACGGATCATGGCGTGTGAAAACCTCATCTTTCTCTCCTTAGGAAGGGCACGCTCAGTGTAACTCAATCCTCTGAGAGGTCCCTGATGTATGAGTTTTACGTAAGACCTACATTTCAGTATTTCTACAGAAGTTCCTATAAGGTAGACGGTAATAAAGTAGATTCAAAAGACTATGCGGTTCCAGCTGGTTACGTCCACTGGGTCCTATTGCAGATGGGTGGAGGTTTAAAAGGAAATGACTTCTGGAAATATCAGAATCCAAATGCACTCTGATCTGAGGTTTCATTGACATTTTATTGTCCTTATTAACTTCAAACTAAAATCAACTTAATAGTACTGAACATTTATATAGTAAAAGGCAAAACTGCAGTAATATGATCAGCTTATTACAAACAGAATAGACAAACCATACATCAAAAATGAATACATGAATACACACATTTGTGATGTTTAAGTGAATATTAAGATTCGGTTTCACTTTATTTGAAGGTGTCCGTGTTACAGTGTAATTATACATTTACATACTGAGTAATATCAATTAACATACTATAGGATAGGGTTAGTAACAGGGTTTGGTATGGTTTAGGGTTAGTTGCTTGTAGTTATGCATATTATTACAGTAAGTATATGTAACAAGAAGACTGTAAAATAAAGTGTTTCCAAATACTCATATTATGTCATTGTGTAATAGACAAGATAACTTAGTCTTTTGGCAAATACCTAAGTAACCAACAACTAAACAATAATAATAATAATAATAATGTTATATTATAATGCATTATATCTTTTCATAATTAATGTAACCAAAGTTAAAATACATTATAAAATTTGCAGATTCCTTGTTACATCTGAAATTGGTTGTTTGTCCTGCATTTTAATGCATTATACTTTCTAAAGGTGTGTTCAATGAATAGATAATGTGTTATAACTGTGGTTACAATTATTTTTGAGGCCATACGATGCATTATAATAGAGTTATCAAAAGTACCGACTTCGGTACTGAAATTTTGAAAACACCTCTGATTGGCCATTGTGTTGGACACACGCTCATCAGATATGCCTGTGATTGGGTTCAATGATCAACGCTTCAAAAAACCTTGTAAATAGTCATCAATGACGCTCTTCACCGAGCGCTTACTTAGATACACACAGGAGCGTTTGAAAGCAGGCATCTATCACGGACCAGCCCACTGATAGACGCCTGCTTTCGAACACTCCCGTTCCCGCTTTCAAAACACTTTCAAATTCAAACACTTCCGTGTGTTTTCAAACACTCCTGTGTGTTGATCATTGTAGCCAATCACAGACATATCTGATGAACACGTGAACACAATGGCCAATCAGAGGTGTTTACTCATCCGCTCAACAGCACTCAAAACGTCACGTTTTTAAAATTTCAGTACCGAAAGGTAATTTTGACAACTCTACATTATAAGGTGCATTATAAGGCATAATTAATGCATTAAAATTCTTTGATAATGCATTAAATATAAAGAATTTCAGAGAAGAGTTTTTTTCATGGTATTTTTGGCCTGAAGTAAACAACCATGGACAATGTTCAATGGTTCAGTGTTCAGAGTCTGACTGAATTCACTGGTGATTTGGCATTTGTTCTGCTTCCCAAAACAGCTGCAAGACCTCTGCTGTTATGCAACTCCCAAACATCTGTTTCAGTTTGGTGTAGTAGGCGGTTTTCCCTGTGAAGGCCTGGTGAAGTGTGGCTGGGTTTGCATGCGAGCGATTCTTGTTTGTCCTGTATGTAAATATAGGCTCACAGTAGGCTGTTTGTGCCATATTTCAGTGGAGTGACATTATTTCCTAAACCTCAGATCTAATACCCTGTTGTGGAAAATTATTGAGTGTGATCTGCAGTGTAAACGTTGTTACCTCATTCTCACTTTATACAAACTGCCTCTCTCTCGCTCCCAGGTGCATCCTGTAGAGACAGAATCAAATGAGACAGATGTTTACTTCGGGTCTTTTTTTTGGATCCTTTAAAAGAAAGTTGACAGTATAAATAGACAAAGTCATTATGAGCCCAAAGTGTTTACTACTTTTATGGAATGCACTGACTGGTGTTCAGCTACCAAATAGAGTAATTAAAAATTGCTGCAAATTTTCCATTGAATTACATCACAGAAACTGACGCCTGAATAAATGCATTCAAGAGTTATATATAACTTGCTTATTTTTTAAATACATGATAATATTTAATTATATCATTTAGAACTAGATTATATAATACATATGTATATAATTCATACTAGACATATACGACTATAAAAATGCATTTTGAATAACTTCCAGTGGAATACAAGAATCATTGTAAAAGGTTTCTAAAGCAGTGCTATAGGCATACGGTCAAGCTACTTCTGACATAAAAGGCAAAAAAAAAATACATGACCCATTGTTTAACTTGGGTAACAAATAAGTCATAACCACAAATATGTAAAAAATTTCCATTGTACAAACCACAATTTCAGATTCTTTGTGATACGACAGCATTTTTCGCAAGACATGTCTGTGTATGTACTGATTCATGACCTTTTGTTGCAGTCAGTATTGGACCTGTTCTGTTATATTGTTTTGGGTGTTTTCTCTCAGTATCTACTCCAGCCAGTCTGACCCATATCATTTTAATCCCTAAAGTCTCTCATGATTTAATATTGACCGATCATACTTCAAATACAACCTTCTGAATGGTCTCTCTGTTTTTACAGAAGCAGTAAACAGTGAATAGTTGGAAACTAATGCATTCAATTAGTCTCTAAGTATAATCTACGACAACGTCTTGCTTATTCCCATAAACATACACACAACTATCACTTATGATAGAGCATTTTGTATTCACAAGACCAAATGCTCTGTTTATTTGAGGTAAGCCACCATGCTCTTGTTTTTACAGATTTCTAAGGGTGTGGGCATGTGATAAGTTTACCACACTCCACCTATAGAAAGAGGATTTGGAAAGCGCCATTAGTTATTTTCACACGGCCATAAAAAGGATGTTGCCTCACAAACACATCTGGGTAGTAGTTCCACCCTAAACACTTTACTAATCCCAAGGTTGGTGCAAGAGTTCAAATATACCAGCAGAAGTTGGCCAATGACTCTGACCCTATGGGTGAGTTGAGGGAATGTTTGTTGGTTTAAATGATGAGGGTAGAAAAATAGCAATAAAGATCTTGCAACTTTATCTGAGTGGCTTTTATTAAGCTCTACTCAAAAAGAGACTCTTTGTAGGATGTAGAAGGGAAGGTGCTCTTATTTAACAGTGCTGGAATTCTTCCTAGACACATGAGATCTGAGAGGAACTGTGTCCATCTTTCCCCAGGGGTTTGGAAAACACTGTGAATCGCTGTCTGTGTGAGGTGTTTGCTCCTCTGTGGTACCAGTCTCACAAAGAATGTGCCTGGAACATCTTATTCTGACCGAGTGGGGCAGAACAAAGGCCACCAGCATGAGGTTGAGGATTTCAGAGGAAAGCCTCGAATTCAGAGTCCTACCACGGGACAAGCACAGCTTGTTTTCTAGCACTGACATGTGTCACGGGGGAAAGTGAGGTGCCCTTATTACATAACCTACATAACTTTTTCCAAATGAACCCATGAGTACCTCAAAATTGTTGGCTTTCTGGGAGTTGTTTTGCTAGATTTGACAAAAGATATGTACAACGAGTTATGTATAAGTATTATGCCATGACTCCTTTCAATTAACTCCTCAGTTAATCTGCTTAGGGGTGGATGATATGATCAAAATTTTGAACCCTGTTACTTATATGCAATGCATCGCTTAACTATGTCAGTGATATACATCACCAAATTATAATTAGGCTTGTCACTATACCAAACTGTTATAAACTGATCAAAACCTCAATATCACCACATATAAATGAATAACTCGGTTGCACTTTATTTTATGTGCACTTTCAATGTACTTACCAAGAAAGTACTGAATAAGACAACACAAATTAATTAACAATTAAAGAAGTCATATCATGCTATTTTGAAAGTTCATTATTGGATATAGTAGAATCAGTTAACATGCTTTAATGTTAAAAAAACATTATTTTTCACATACTGTACATTATTGCAGCTCCTCTATTCCCAGTTTTCCTGAAACCCGCTGATTTCTACAAAGCCCCTCCTTCCAAAAAGCTCAAAATGCTCTGATTGGCCAGCTGACCCAGTGCGTTGTGATTGGCCAAACACTTCAAGCGTGTGTCAGAGATGTAACACAAGCAAACTTTTGGGCTGTACTGCTCAAGAACAACCTTATGTATAAATATCCTAATTTTATCCATTTTCAAAGCCAAACAAAGCAGTTTTGCTTTTGCAGCCAAACACACAGCATATCCATGACATGATGACAACACGACAATAGACCGAAGCCTTGGCTTCAGTGAAGACTTTTAATATATGTTACATTCTTTCAATAACATAACAATCAAGCGGTTGAGATACTGTTTAATGTGAGTTTACTGTGTGTATCCGGGTAGGGATGGATATACTTATAGTATTTGTATATTTGTATATGTATTATTGTGCATGTATAGTTACAAAGCTCATAATCTTACAGAGGAAACTACTATTTAAGCCCAGATAGTACTTCCTCAAGCATCTACATCACAATGTGAAATATTTGCAAAATGCCCGCCCAAAGGAATACGCAAAGAAAGATGCTCTTTTATCAGCATAAAGTCTATTCATGTAGGGATATAACTATATAGCATATTTCAACTGCTTGATTGCTTGTTGTCATAAAATGTAAACTGTATTATTGCTCAGCACTAATCTGCTAAATGTGACTATAAGGCAATAAGATAGTATAAACATTAACTTCACGACTTTCTGTAAAGCTGCTTTAAAACAATGTGTATTTTAAAGCGCTATACAAATAAATCTGACATAACTTGATTTGTAAGTGATTGTAATGTGATTTGTGCACCAGACAGGTCAACATCTTCTTTTCTTCAGCATCTAACAACCTTCCCTAAAAGGATATAGTTTTCCATGAAGCATGGTTTTGTGTTTAAGATTGTAATCTGAGCAGTGTAATTGCTGCTGTATTGTGTTGTTTTATAACTTTATATGTAGTGAATGTATGCGTGTTCAGGGAGTCGACTGTGGGTAAGATGTCTCACCTGGGATGCTGTTGCAAAACCAGTTGAACTGAAACATTTAACCTCTGCAGGTCCCCTAGGGAAAGTTTAAACTGTTTTAATTTCACTTAAGACTTGATAATTACTGTTGGTTGTAAATTATCTTGTTATAAATGTTACTCTCTTTTAAGAGACTCAAATGGCTAAGTGCTATTGAGACCATCAAAGAAAAGAAGCCTTTGTATTCAATTAAATATGCACATAACAGAGTTGTTTGAAACAGGAAAAAATGCTATAGTTGCAAAACAGTGTCGAACAATTTTGAAGTGATAAACACTGTAGTCACGTCAGTTCTTGGAATTGAGCACATCTGTCTTCAGGACATCTCACACTTGACAGTAAGGCATTTAACCTTCTAAACTAGTCTAGGTACATGGCAAAAAATGAAAAAGTCTGTCAATAAGAAACAAAGAAATACCGGTAACACTTTAGAATATGGTTCATTAGTTAAACATTAGTTAATGTGTTAACTAACATGAACTAACCATGAGCAATACATTTGTTACTGTATTTACTAATCTTTGTTAACGTTAGTTAATGAAAATACAGTTGTTCATTGTTTGTTCATGTTAGTTCACAGTGCATTAACTAATGTTAACAAGATTTTAATAATGTATTAGTAAATGTTGAAATTAATCTATCCGTCCGTCTGTCTGTCTGTCCGTCCACCAACCTACCCACAAAGGCATTATTCCAAAGGTTTTAGTCTTTTTTTTTCTTCTAATTTGGCTCATACAATATTGTTTGGTTTGTGTTGGCATATTTGCCCAGAAAGTTAGTGGAGTTAATATAAGGCCATCTGCCACAGAAGAATATCATGCCTCAAGATTCAACATTTCATAATGTTGCGTGTTAAAAGCAGTCTGGTGTTCTTTTTCGTGAATCATTATCTGAAATCTAATTTTGCAGATCTTAGATTCCCACAGAGAGAGAGAATTGAGAAAAAGAGAAGTAAAGAAAAATCATCTGCAGAGCTCCTTGAGGCTCATTTTTCTTGGAAGGCATTCAGGTTTGGAAGATTAAGTTTCTGAAACACACGGCTCCTCGCTCACATTCCATAACAAGAGAATAGCTGCTTAGAAGATGCTGGAAAAATGCTACAAACTGTGCTTACCTCACTTATTTACAGTGTATTAATGATGCATGTTGCATAATTATAAAATTGTGTATTTTTCTGAATTGTGCTTGGAGCCCGTCATGACTGTGGAATACTGTAATCATAGTTTAGATCTGCTTTGTTTGGCAATGCTGAGTCCTATACAGGAAACAAAATGCAGTAAACAACACTGGATATTACCTCAAGCGTGGGTATTGTTAAAAGTGAGTGTTTTCAAAACACAACCCGGATGTTCATCTCTTCCTTATGACGTCGGTTCAATCCAACAACAGGCCATGGAGTGAACAGCGTCTGCACAGGTGAACCATTATTGTTATTGTCTGTGTAAATGCTTCTAAATTATAAAAGGAGGGCAGCTGGACCCGTTTTTTTCGTTCTTTAGT
Source organism: Anabarilius grahami (assembly GCA_003731715.1). NCBI lineage: Eukaryota > Metazoa > Chordata > Actinopteri > Cypriniformes > Xenocyprididae > Anabarilius > Anabarilius grahami. Next base: position 832,424 of record RJVU01035834.1, read on the forward strand.
CCATCAACAGTTGCATTAACAGTAATCATGTCATAACATCAGCTAGTCAATGCTTGCATGTTTTAATTGTGTTCTGAATGAGAAGAATATTAAATATTTGGATCTAGTTGCTGGGTGTGGAGTCCAATGAAAGCTGTCAAGTACAAACCTCTCATGATATTCCCACCACGAATGAGTGTATGTTGATTTAGCAGGCATCTACAATACTAAGCTGAGAAAGTACAAACTATTTTTGACCACATAAACCATTTAGTTTTTCCTGCCTCAGGAAACTCAGGAGTCATGAGTTCCAGACCTGATACTATTTAAGGAAATTTTACCGCTGTGACGTGGGGTGAAGTTGACAAAAATGCTTGTAAACAATTGTGCGAAAGGAAAAAAATTCAGGCTTAAACCACCAACGCAATAACAAGGTCATTGTGTAATCTCTCATACTGTACCTACACAAAGACATTTATTTAAACCAGTAGGCCAAATAATACATTTTTCCCAATGAATAACCCTTCAGTTATGAGTATAGCACAATGCAGTTCGACAGCCATTAACTGACTGAAACAATTAATGTTGAGAAATCGCTGAATTTTTGGAGAACTTAAAGGATTACTTAACCCAAAAAATGTTTTTTTTGACTTTCTTTCTATCGTGAGACAGAAGTGCCGTTCACTCGTGGTCTAGGCAGTTACAATGAATGAGAACTGATGCTTCAAAAAAGACGTAAAAGCACCATAAAAGTAGTCCATATGACTCATGCAACTGTATGTATTTCAAGACTTCCAAGTCATTTAGCTTTGTGTGAGAAATAGGCCAAAATGTAGGGTGAAATTCACTGATAATCATTGAATCAGTGAGAACTGGAGCAGTCAGATTTATGGATAAATCAATGTATTGTGAACTGGACCAACTGATTCATTGAAAAAGTCAGAGCTAGGGCATATGCTAACTTTTTTAGCATGTATATAGACTTACTCTCTCATTTTAGAGCTTGACAGCCCCAGCCTTCATTGCTTTTTAAATATACTGAAATAAAAGAGGCCAATATATTCTTCAGAAAATCTCCTTTTGCATTCCACAGGAGAGAGAAAGTCATTCGTTTTTTGCTTTTTTTTTCACAAAATGAGGGCGAGTCTTTTAATATGTTACTCCTGAGGGCAAGGCCTGCTCAAATTCCTAAAGGACCAAGTAAATCTTCCAGTCTTTCAGTTTGTCTTAGTGTGGAAAGTGAGGAAAAAATCATTCACACACAAAGAGAGGATTAGAAACTAGTTCTATCGTATTGACTACAAAAAGGCACAACCTTGTCTACACATCTAAGACGTTTGGAGCAGTCTCAGACATGAGAACATGCTAATCAGACATTGATGTTTGAGACAGTTATATAACCCAGCGTCTTTTCGTCCCATGTCTAAAGCAATAAAGAAGGCGTTAGTGTAATGGATACAATTAAGCCTACTTTGGAAAGGTACACGCTTCAACTCAGCCTGAGCTTAACCTTCTGTCTGTGTGCTCATGTCTCTTAGTTTTGGAAACAGTGCAGCACTTTCCTAGTTATGAAATATCAAAAAAATTCCCATAGAGCTCCCAAATGTTGCAAAAGAACCCATGTTGGTAAGGGTTTATGATTGATACCTCACTAACAAACATTAAATAATGCTTACAGATCAGAATTTATCAATCAAGAAGTGTCAGTTTTATATCAGAATCAATTTGAATCGTCACAAAATAATGAGTAAATATGCTAATTTCATTAATGGAAGTTAAGATGTGTTTTAGTTAAATGGTGAGATTGTTATCCGGATCAGGTTCTGCCAAAGCCTATCAGTTTCTCTTCCTGTTTACACTTTCAGGGGTAGAAATGTCTCTAACAGACGAGTGGTGGGAAATTTACAGCATTCTTTATGTGAAGTAACTTCTGCAATATCAATTATTTAAGTCTACATAGTGAAATGGTGCAGTCTCGTTTGAACGTGGCACGAAGAAGATAAAGAAAGAACAGAAACGAACGTACAACTCTTAAACTTGAGTCTTAAAACCTTGCAATAAGCTGTTTTAAGTGTTTCAATGCAAACACATCCACATCCAGCTTGTTTTTGCTTTTGTTATGATGCCTCACCGTAAGAGATGAAATATGGGAAGTCATAAAAAAGGAGTCACAATAAATGTGAAGAGCGAGACTAATTGCATGGTGCTAACACAGCAATGCAGGATGAAGTTGAGGCGGTATAGCTCCCTGTACATTTTTGTGTTTCGTCATATAATTTTACACAGTAATTATTGCCCACCTGTCACATATGTTCAGCATACGGCATTTTTCAACAGACTGAGGACGAACAACGTGTTCTCTAGAGAGTTTTACAACTCTCCTGTGGTTTGGGAGAGGCAGCACTTCACACGAGTACGCTAGAGATTATTAGTGTGCTGCAACCCTCAACCACACAGACACAACACCACTATCCTATACAAACACATGCAAGACTCCTGGGCCAGGGCTTTGCACAGAAAATGACATGCACGTTGGTTAGTTTATTTACTTTTTTTTCCCATAAAACATTTGTTCCCTTGTTTATTGACTGCAGATGGGGAGATGTCCTAGTTTACTAACGGTTCAACACACGCCTTTCCTGTGTGCATGATAAATATATTCATATCTCAACCACACAGAAGATGAAAACAGTTAAACTACAAACTGAGACTCAAACTGCAAGGAGGATACTAAAAAACAATCCAAGCATAAGATGTGTGTGAGAGACATCTTTATGGGAAATGCCACAGGACAGATATGTGGTATTGAAGAAAGGACTGTGTAATGGCCAACTCAGCCAGTGGATAATGCTTTCAGGTTCAATGAATGTTCCGGATGAGGCATGAACCTCTCCTTAAAAAAATTAAAACTGCAACACATATAATCCAAAGTTAAATTAAAATGAATTCAGTGGTCGAAGGAAATAACTATGTCTAAAGCACTCATTTGTTGCCTGTTTGACAGGATGAAATGTCCAGACATTTTAGTCACACTTTAGCTCACTGTTTAATGTTTGATGGATTTAGTAGACTACTGTCATTTTAGTAAAACATCAACTTAAACTGAATTCAGGAAGCCGCTGGCAGAACACCTGGACATAATAAAATTACAGCCTCGCTCCTTCTCAGACGTTTCACACTTGAGCAAAAACATGAGTAAATACATATAAGAAAAAAATAAAGAAACAAATAAATATTACCATGCCTGACATAAATGGCATTTTTCAGAGGAATTTTAGTTTTTTTTACCGAGGTAAATTTAAAGCTAAATTATAATTAAAGTAAAATACAACATACATTTTAGTCATTGTATTAAATTAAAATTAATCTTGAATCAAACAACTGGCACTGAAAAATCAGTGTGACATGATGTAAAGGTGTTTTGTCTGTGCAGTGTGAATTGGACTTTAGAGTTCCTGCCCCTTTAATCGCTACCCACGTAGAAGGCAACGTTCTCAGGACCTTTGCGCAATGTTCCCTAAAAGTTCTCTAAAGGTGACGAAAATTCGACAATTTACAGAACATTTGGAATGTTCCTAAAACGTCCTCTTTTGGCAATGAAAGTGCTGCAGTTTAAGGTTCCTTATATGACTTTAGGGGGACATTCCATTATGGTTATTTTATGGTCAAAAAAGAACGTTACAAAGATCACATTTGGGACATTAACAGAATGTTCCCACACGGTCCTCTGTTGGTCATTTAATAACGTTCCTGATATGAGTTTAGGGGGATATTCTATTTTGGTTATTTTATGGTCGCGCAAGAACGTTACAAAGAGGACATTTGGACATTTTGTTCCCTGAAGGTCCACCAAATAACATCCCCCAACCCTTAAAAGAACTCCACATTGTGACCGTCTCTGAACATTCTGGGAAGGTTACCAGGTGACAGGTTACCCCGCTAGAAATTGTACGTTCCCAGAACATTCTCAGAATGTCCCCACTGGTGTTAAGGACGTTGTCTAGTAACATTCCCAGAACGTTCAGAGACGGTCACAATGTGTCTTGGATGTTCTGTGAAGGTCCGCCAAATAACGTCCCCCAAACCTTAAAAGAACTCCACATCGTGACCATCTCTGAACGTACTGGGAACGTTACTAGACAGCGTCCTTAACACCAGTGGGGACGTTCTGAGAATGTTCTGGGAATGTAAAATTTCTAGCGGGGTAATAGTAGAAATTACCTATATTCATCATATAGAGCAGTAATTTATATATTAATGTGTTTATTTGTTTGCAAAATCCTTTTTCACAAACACAAACTAATGCATAAAACATAAGTGTGCTAAGTTTCTATATTTCTCCTAAAGCCGGGTTCACAAATGTTGAGCATCCTAAAAGATTCCTCTGATCCTAGGCCAAAGTCTTTCATCGCTAGTTTGATTAATGAACACTGCGATCAAATTTTACCTCAGACGAAATTCTGGCAGTGTCAGAAGATTTGAGGCACAGTCCTGCAGTGTGGCTTCTCCTACGACAACCATCAAATCAAAAATCAATAGGAGCGCAGAACCTGATGACGCAATTAGTGAGACAACAACAAATCATTGCTTGCTCCACACATACATCTTAATTAGTTTTTTTTTCGATTTCTCTTTTCAAGATAAGCCATGATCAAAATTAACACTAGAGATTGTTTTTGTTTGCAAGCCATCATTTCTATCCCACATGTAATGAAGCTCACAGTCAACGATCGTGTCGCGGATTGATGGTGTAAAACTCTGGATGAGCCTTCTTGCACGTGTCCGTATTTAACATGTATTGACTGCCGTACAGTCTGACATGAATGACAACTGAGATCCCGCAGTGTGACATGGTTTACGGCAGGGATCATGTTCGTACATCATACAGTGTGTACACGGCTTAATGAATTTAACCTCCAGAGAGCTGCTGTTCATGCTATTTCAGTCATAAACACACTATGAAAAAGATTATGGCCTGACATCACTTTGAACATGCAGATTTAAAAGTTTAATTAAAGCTTTAAGAGCATAAATGCACACTTTGGCACTTCTACCACAGCTTGGAAAGGATGTTTAAATACAACAGATTCTAATATTTACTTTATGGTCATAAGGTTTACAGCAAAAAAGTTACTAGCAGTGATTTTGCAGCTCAGTACCATATGTATTTTGTGTTTTTTAACCATTTTTTTTAAATTTTTTTGTATGTGCGCTGTATTAGGTGGCAACAGAAAACATGTTACTCTGCAAATTTCCTAAAGTTTATAGCAAAATACTTAAGTACAGTGAGCTTGTTGAAGTGTTTGCGGGGGAAATAACATTTTCAACTGTTTGAAGAAGCTAAAATGACGATACACAAGGGATCTGACCTTGCAAATTAGTACAGGGGCTTCTGATCCAAGTACAAACCTCCACCCCACACGCATTAAGACCGCGTTATGCCATGGCATTCACAGCCTAGATCATTAAATGGGAATTTCTGACCCTGTACAACCCAAACAACTCTAATGTGTTTCCAAGCGGTTGACCTGTTTGGCACTCTTGCCTGTTAAGAAATTCTGATCTCTTGGATTTAATAGGGTAGTTTTATTTATGATCAAAGATTTTTATCTCTCTGTCCTCAAATAAAAAATGAACTGATACAGCAGTAATGCCTAATTATTAACCACATTTGTTTTTGGTTTTTTTGCTCATCATTCACTTTTACACTAGTTGGAGGGGCTCCAGTGCTGGCACATTGAATATGCTGAACACTTCTAATTTAACCCAGCATTTTGGCAGCCAACACTGAAGTAATGCATTCAGATAAAATTAGAAAATAAACAAGGCTTGCGCCAACTGAGGATTCACGCTCTTCATTTGGAAGAAAATAAATTTCAGCTTTCACTATGCTAGGCACGCAGAGATAGATTTTACACTGGGGAGCACAATTGGTTCTTATTAAAAAGTTAGTATTGAGTGCAAATGTGAGCACAAAATTCCAGCATAAATCACCAGCTAGGTTGCAGGAAAGAGGTGGAATGCTGATAAGACAGGACAAACTGTGGATAAAGGGCCTAAATCCAATCATAGTTGATAAAGAGCTGTGTGAGTAATGCACAAGTGCTTCTGCTAGACTGCAGGTGGAAAACACATTACAGGTCATCTATCATCTATGTTAAACCAGGAGATTTCAAAGTCTTTGACTCTGTTGGGCTCCCTTTGGATCCCCACAAGTTGCAAAATTTTACATTTAAATACTTGCCATATCTTTGTAATTATTTGTGAAATTTATTAGCGATTTCCATTTTTTTTTTCAATGTATGTTTATTTCATTGGTATTCTGCTGAAAACATTTCAAAACATTTTCAAGTTAACTCTGTTTTAATGTGTACTAAAAGGAACTTGATTTGTAGTGCTATGTGCATTCCAGTTCTTTGCATAAGGGCCACTCTGTGCACATGAGAGCACATGACATTAGGGAGGAGGTGTAAACACATGCATGCAGCACAGGATTAGAGTATTAGCCGTCCCTCTTTTTATCCACCACTCAATCTCTGGGCTATTTTGTCCAAGAGAAGGTGAAAAACATGCAGAGTCTGCCCATCATCAGCTACATCAGCACAGACACCGAAGTCAATAACAAACTCAAACGCTGCATTGATTCATCAGCAGCGTGAAATGACAGATGCGTGCACATTTATGCATGTGAGCGGGCTCGTGCGGTACATTCTGTCCTAGTTGGACGCACGCCAGCGCTCCCTCTCTAAATCCGCTTTGTGTCCAAGGAACTCTATCAAACGGGTCATGTGCGGAGAACTCCCACTGTTTTGAATGACTGATGAAGTTCAGGCCACTACTAAACTAAGCGGATGAAATGAGCTTCATGATACCAATAAATTCCCAGAATTGCATGGACAAAGTCCCTCAATCCATCACACTTTAAACACTGTCCCAAGGACTGTTTCCACTGGCAATTGACAGAATATTTGTTGAGAGGGGCAGATTTGTTTGTCTTGTTCCTTGCCCCGTGAGAGAGAGGAAGTGTGTATTGACTTTTTAAAAGTGCAGTCCAGAATATTTAGCTGACTTTGTCTCCATTACCTCCACCTCAGAGCCTCGATTTCAGTGCTGGAAGCAGAAAATAGCTGTTAAATTGTATGTTTAGTGGGTCACAATCCTTTCAAGGCTTAAGTGAGACACTGGTCTTTGTAATGTACACAAGATGTCACAAAGAATAAGCACCATTAAAGCAGAACAAAAGTGTGACAGCCTTATGCAAGTCTCGGAAATGAAACGGAAAGGACGAGGCAAGGTTTCCTTTGAGGAAAATGGCTGCAGGGCAAAGAGCCCACAAAGAAAACAGGCCAGACAAAACAACCTGGCCTGTAAAATACATTTGTTACAATGGAGCGGCTGGCAGAGCTGTAGCACCCAGTCATATCCCTGTCACAAACAGCTTCCTGGCTTTCATGTACCGCCCAAGACCAAACACTGGAGAGGTTTGTTTCCAAGGATTGGAGTAGTTGTGGAAATGCATTTGGGGTTAATGCGTCCGGTCATGATCATCAAATTGCACTTGGCTAAAATTACGAAAAAAGGTTAATCTGACTTAAAATCTGGACTGGACTACATTAAAATACAGTTTAAGCATCTTAGCATGTTTGGCACTCGGCAAGACAAGATGGCAATGGTTGAATAGAATTCAGTCACAAAAATACAGTCGTTTCAAGCCAACAGTCCATAGTGGTTGCTGTTTTTTAGTGTTTTTGCATGTAAATGAATGTGAAACGTAAATGTAAAAAAAAAATCTACTGTTAATCACATAGCATGCAGTTTATTTTAGAATTTGTTATAAAATGTTAATATAAAGTTAATTAGTGTTAATGTAATTTTATTATAATTATTTGAGGTTGACATTTATTATTAAATATATATTATTTAATGATGATATACAGTATTAATGTTATAATATTTATATTATTATATATATTTATAGTAAAAAAAATTGTAAATATTTGATCAATTCACTACAAATTGACAAAGGCCGTTTTTCCATCGTCGGGCCAAACTGTTCTCATTGCTTAACCGTTCTATTCCGTGCTGATCCAGCCCAGCCGGTAAGGATATGGTTTCTTTATCCACAGTGGGGTTCATAATAGAGCTTTTGAATGTATTACAAATGTGCGAGTCGTAGCCTTTATAACACAAGAGTTTACAGACGGTATGAGATGTCAATAGCGACCGCGTTATGGAGGATGATCAGATATTTCTATAGTTGTTTTCTCCACCGTCAGGCCGAATGGTTGTAAGAAACCGTTCTAGTTATGGGCTTTTGCACTGAATAGTTCTAGGAACTCAGCTATAGGAACTAGCCACTAGGATAGTTCCCATTTGCACCGGCAATAGGAACTCTGAAGCGGCCGACAGTGGCATCTTTAAGCACTGCATTTACAAACACTAAAAACTGTGGATGGAGGTTGCCGTGATCGGAGCTGTGTGTTGTGCGTTTCATGATAACAGAGATGGAATGTAAATGCATAATTTACACGTCTGAAAGAGCTAAAAGTGAGGCTAAGAGACGAAATCTCCTATGACAACTTTCAGTATTACATATCAGAGGAGGAGAAAAGAACAGAACCCTGCAGACAACAGGTAAATGCTGCTATCACTGTTTTCCATGTTCTTGAAGTAAATATATTTACACAGCTTTTTTAAAATGCCGGGTGCCGGTGTTTGACATGCGTTTGACCCATCAAAGTACACTTATGTCATTGATAGTTCCTATAGTGCAGGTTTAGACCCTACTCTGAAGTAGGAGCTAATTTAGTTCCCCAAAAAGGAGTTCCTGCGGTGCGAATAGTTCTAGGAACTTTGAAAAGGTTCCTCCGGTGCGAAAGCCCCTGTTGCGTTTCCACTTGAGCCTAGTACAGCACAGCACGATTACAAACTGTTTTTGGTCCGGAATTCCCAACGTGATTGGTTAATCGTGCTGAACAGTGCTGGTAAAATGTGTGTAGGCCTAGTGGTGTCTGTTGCCTGGCTGCCAGTTTCTCTCTAGCCGACCAAGCACACTATTTGAGCGAAGTGCAATGACCCATTATTCATGATGATTCACGCCTCCACGCATACTGTGTTTCTTGACAAAAAGTGTCTTAGAAAATGTAAATCTTTCTATTGTTTTATATGGTAGGAGTAGGCATAATAATTCTTATGTACATACATGTTCCTCACATATTATTGTAGCCTAGTTTGTGCTGAATACAGTGTAATGACACTTTTTCCATTAATATATTTATGAACAACTGAAAAAAGCACAAATGTCAGGCCATGTCAAAACTTCTCCAGGGCCCCAAAAATCCTCAGACCCCTGAGGGTTAAAGCAAGTTAATAAGAAAATTAAAAAATATCTGATCATCCTCCATAACGCAGTCCGTATTTACATCTTATACCATCTGTAAACTCTTGAGTTACCAAGGCAATGACTGACGCATTTGTATTTCATTCTAAAGAGCTCTGTTATCCGCCCCACAGTGGAAAATTAAACCATATCCATACCGGTTGGGCCAGATCGGCACGGAATGGAACAGTTAAGCAATGAGAATGGTTCGGCCCAGTGGTGGAAAAGCGGCTTATTATTAACTTGTGTTTACTTCACTCAAATAGCTCGCTTGGCCAGCTACAGAGAAACTGGTAGCCAGGCAACAGACAAGTGACCAATCGTGAGTGGTGACATCACTACACGCATTCTACCAGCACGGTCAGCCAACCATTGCTGAGAATTCTAGGCCACGAAGGGTTTGTAATCGTGCCATGCCGAACCAAGCTCAAGTGGAAATATAACCGTAACAGTTCCTCATCATTCATAGAACCATTCGGCCTGACGGTGGAAAAGCAGCTAAACTCAGTGGTGCAATGGATTGCTGTGGACTCAATGTTACGGATATAAAACAAGCAATATATGGACTTCAACAATATTGTTTTTATATGGGGGCTTTTTACAGCAAATATTGATGTATGCAATTAATTTAATTAATTTACTGCATTTCATATAAATAATTGTTGATTACAATTTTAAATTGACAACACAATTGACAGCTCGATCTTATTCGATTACTGCAAAAACTGACCCAGTTCTCTCAGCTCTGAGGTTTTCTGACTGTGACATCATCCTATTATTGTCAGTTAACTCTCTCTCTCTCTCTCTGAGTGTGTTTTGTAAAATTACAGCAATTTTGCTTCTGTCTGGTCTGCTAATGTGACCTGAAACGACATTAATCAGGGCCTCTGTGAGAATGCAGAGCATGTCCTGACTCCAATACTACTGTACATGTCAAAATTAAACAAGATATGAAACAGATATAGAACAGGCTACAGAATCAAAAGGGAAATCAGACGTTCCTTTCAGCCTTAAACATCCTTGTCTGGTTATAATCTAATCTTTTCAGCATTTCCTTCTGCAAAAAAAAGCAGTATATAATATCAGAACCTTTACAACACTAAAATAAACATCAGCACAAGGGTTGGCAGAACGGCGCAAGAAGTGTAATGTTTACCGAGTTCTTTGAGTGTGTGATTTTACAACTACAAACCTATAATGTGGTTAAGCAGAAGGGCATCTATATGTTTCTAATTTGATTTTAAAGCTCATTATCCTTGCAAGATTAAACTAAAAATATTTACCAGCCATCTTTGGTGGTCCATAGGATTTATTGAAACCAAGTGCATTTGCAATCAAACTAGGATTCAAGAGGCTGAAAACTCTAACCACTACACTTTTGGGCTTATTGTGGTCTATATATGGGTAAAATACCTTTCCCATGATTTGATTACACAAATCTGGAGCCCCATATGTTACATAAGACAATTTTGTTGTTGAAACCCTTATGCATAAGCCAGCATGAACACACAATATGATATCCGTAAACAGAAACCTGAGCAGTCTTCAATTTATTGACTCAGGCTCCTTCTCACAGGACCACTCATCTGTATTTCTGGCAAAAACAAATGATATTCTGGACCTTTGCTATGGTTCATCCAGTTCAGCCCCAGATAATGCAACCGTGCAGCTTGAAGAAATGTGGTCAAGCTTTCTAAAGCTTAATGGATGTGAAAGTCAAACAGTACAAGTAAATCAGTAGAGAATCCAGAGCTCGAGCTCAGTCGGCCCATTTGGAAAGGATATGCAAATACAAGGTTTCTCTAGGCCAATCAGGAACAGGAAGAGAGCACAGGGTTAGGCGGTGAGTTACATAACAGTTGAAGCAGACAAGGGCGCTGTCTGGGGCTGCAGATGCTCTACAAACGACAAACAATTCACACCAGTGTTGCCGAAACCACCTGTACTCACGATTCCTACGCCATCTTTCAAATAGGAAAAACAATTAATGAGAGCTAAAAGAAAGAGTTCAGTACAAACAATTTCTATTATTTGCATCAGAACTAGACACATTTCCATAATGGAAAATTAATGAACAGACATTCACCTTGAAGTAATACAAAATCAAAATATCCACGTTATAAACATTTTAGTCTGGTTGAAACATCAGCATTTGTAAATGCAAGATTCCTCACAGTGGTGTGGAATTAAGGGGATATAATGTACTATCACACTGTTCATTAACATCTCAGACTGGGGGAAGTCATCAAGCCAGAGCCTGTGAGTGGGAGGTAAACACAATAGCTGGCACGCAATGCTTGTCTGTGTGGTCTATCGTTCAACAAGGTCAAGCTTTGTGCGTGACTTTTCCAATTGCTGGAAATGTTCTCTTGCAAATGAAACCTCATACAGACGCCTTTCATGCGGAGCAGTGGGACAATACCAGCATTTTTCCACTGGAAAATATACGGAGAATATCACATGCTGTTCCTGAACAATAAATAAATACAAATCCACCAGTT
>RJVU01035834.1:874711-928536 GCA_003731715.1 Anabarilius grahami
TCAAGAAAAGGGAAAATGTTGAAATATCTACTTTATTTCTAATCTGCAAAAGGCCTTAAAGGTGACCTATTATGCCCCTTTTTACAAGATGTAATATAAGTCTCAGGTGTCCCCAGAATGTGTCTGTGAAGTTCAGCTCAAAACACCCCATGGATTTTTTTGGGTGGGAGAAAAAAAAGCGCTGATTTGGTGTGTGTACCTTTAAATGCAAATGAGCTCATGCTCCCCGCCCCCAAACTTGCGATTCCAATACACCGAGGCATAAACAATACAGGAGAAGCTCACACAGCAAATATAACTCTCAAAATAGATCATTACAAACTGTTTGTAATGCAGCATATAAAATCACATAGGTATGGCATGTATTTTGTGGATGTTTGCTAACATTCGATTCTGAATGAGTTTGATAGTGTGCTGCACGGCTAACGGGGCTAAAGTTACACACTGTTGGAGAAATGTGCAGATTAAGGGGCGGCATTATTATAATAAGATCCCCTTCCTACGTCACAAGGGGAGCGAAATCTGAGCGGCTTGCTTTTTTTCACATGCGTGCAGAGAAAGGCTTACCAAAACAAAGTCACTGGGTTGTCACTTTTCACGTTTCCTGGGTTGGAAGATGCACCGGGGAACCGATTATAGCACTTAAACACATAAAATTCAGATTTTCATGATATGTCCCCTTAGATATGATATATATATATATATATAATTGGATAACCATTACATAATGTCTGACAATGTGAAAAAATTAAGCCATCAATCCTCGCTCTAAAAAAGCGAGACATGTAACACTTTGCTTTTGTCTGCTCCTTGCTCTCTCTCTTTATAGCAGGTTGAGCCACCCAGGTAAAGCCATGGAGAAACCACAGTGATCACATTTTATGTCTCAACAGGTCTTCTAAGCTGCATTCCTGCTGCCAAAGGGAGGCTGTGGAGCATTTAACAGACAATTAAACAGTCACTCCTATTATTTATGATCTGACTTTGCTTTGGGCAATTTTACACTTTAGTATAAGCATATGCGACAAGTACAAAGTGGTGTCTTTGAACCTGTTAGGTGATGAATGGCTACAGTTAAAGCCACTCTTGGAATGTTACAATATGTATCTGCAGATCAATACAATGTATAGATGATGTAGACGTTATATAGGCATTTATTACTAAGACCAACAATAATAAATTCACCTAACCTTTTAGGTGGCATCATAGTAGCACAAAACCCAAGGCATGCTCTTAAGCTTTAGCCTGAAGGTGCAAACATTATAAACTTTCGAGACATTCTTAGCAAAAACTGAATTATAAATGTCCCCTCTAATCAATCCGTTCTTTGTGTTGTAGGGGATGTGGGAAATCTTGCCTTTTGCATGACTCAAGGCCGCTGTCCTCAATGTTGGACATCTTCTGGAACATTCCAGACAAGCCTAGAAGTTTACTGCTCTCCGATTTCTGTCTGTGGTTTGGCATAGTTGTTCATAAATTACTATCGGAAGTCTGCACGCTTGTTTTGCTTTGAGAGTTCAAGGAACATTCAGTACCCAATTAAAATGTAAATACAAAAAGATGACATAACAAATAATAATAATAATTTCCCCTTAAAACCAGTCTTCTGCTGGGTTTATGGGAAGTGTTGTTTTGTTTTCAAATGGTATAGGATGGTATGCCATAACATTGGGAAACCTCTTATTAAACAAACTGTGTTATGTAACAGCCTCTAATTATAATACATGCACATTTACACCCTAAATAAAGCATTTTGAAGTAATTGCAATGCACATAATTTCATAAAATGTACAGGATAAATAAATAAATAAATATTTAAAAATGTGAGTAGGTTGCTGTGATTTAACTATATACTGTCATGCATCACTACAAATGTCTTTTTTTTTCTGAAATGCCATGAACATTTCCAACACATTGTTTTTTCCACCACTCTATAAGTATGCATTGTGTTCTGTGATGAAATGACGGTAGTGGAAACAACATTTTGACCATTTGTAGCTATGTTTCATCCACCTATTTTTATGCACATTTTGGAATATGGCATATAAACACTGGATGGATTGCATAAACTACAAATAAATTTACTGAATAAATCTCTCAATGTGCATTAAAAAACTCATGTGACTTTGCCTCAACCGAGGCATAACCATCAGAACAATTTCATTGCACAACATCTCAAATGTTGGTTTGATCATTCTGAAATCCCAGAGCCAAGGTCTTTCATCAGAACGATTTGGTATGATGAAGTGTCTGACATGATTGCGTTCCCAAACACTAGCATCCGAACGCAAGATAACATGACTGTGTTTATTGCATTTCGTCTGCTCGCTCTTAGACACAAGTCCTTTATGATGTAAGTAAAAAGAGCCACTGTGGTTTCCATTATCGCAGCATCTTCCATTTTTATTATAGACATTTTGCGTCAATTTCCCAGGAAGAGATGTTCTTTTGAACACATGGGATGGAAACGCTGCTTTATTCACAAATGTTTTATGTGATATTCCAATTTTGCGCATTAGTTAAATTTGCAACTTTGGATGGAAACATAGCTATTTCTTGATAAGGCAAATTTCATTCCTAGATTTTTATGTATTCTAAATACACAATTAAATAGTATTTTTCAGAGATTGTANGCAGAATTATTAAAATATATTATATTAAGAAATTTTTATATTATAATATATTATAAAAAATGCTTAAAAGTGATCTTTACTCAAGCTCTTTACTGACACTGTTGTCTCCTTGATTAACAAGTACACAACACTAACTTTTAAAAACTTAATGGTCATAAAAGGTTGTTGTGATGGAAATTATGCCACAACTATGGGACAGTCAACTGTTTCTTAATTTGATATTTTCACAATACATTTCGAAATGGTTTACACATGTAATAGATGTTGAGAAACAGCGGTAACACTTTTTATAGGGTTTAATTCTCACTTTTACCTAGTTGATTAGCTTGCATATTATCAGTATATTATATATATCAGTATATTGGTTGTTTATAAGTACTTATAAAGCACATATTATAATAATAATAATGCCTTATTCTGCATAACCTTATTCTGCATCCCTTAATCCTACCCAATATCTAAATTTAAACGCTACAAAAACTACCTTACTAACTATAAATAAGCAGTAAATTAGGAGTTAATTGAGGCAAAAGTTGTAGTTAATAGTGAATACATGTTACCTATACTGACGTGTTATCGAAACAGCCATTACATACAACTGCTTCACATTCAGCACATAACAGGATGCAAACAACATCATAACATGCTTCAGTACTGCCAGTTTAATTTTATCTCGTTTGCTTTTATACCTCTGCAGAAAACAGAAGTACGTCACATGACCATTGTAAGATTTTCCCACCCCGCCTAAGATCTGACAGAGAACTTTGAAACCCTTGAGGTAACTACTTTGCAACCGCAACTTCCCCAATCTATGATGGACTTGCCTCAATCTCCTTCACTCAGCTGGGTGATGCCATTTCCTGTAAAACTTTATTTGTAATCATTGTTGGACAAGATATATTTGTAACCATGTTTTTTTCCTAACCATGTTACAGTCAGCATTATCGAACCTCAAAAACCGATTCACAGAGAATCACTGACACCCTCAGTACGATCACAGTGACTCTTATTAAACCTGTGTGAATAATGAGGGTTTGGTTTGTAGTACTGTAAGGAAGTCTGGGAAAAAACGATCCCTCGGGACTGTATGAATGATTCAGTCTTCTCTTCAACTGTGGATACGAGAAAAGACTATAAAAAGTGTTTTCCACAAAGTCACGGGGTGATGCATCCATCCCCTTATGTAGTATGATTAAAAACACCAAAAATAGGGGGGTGTGACACTTCTCTTTAAACCACCAACAATAAATCCATATGCTGTAGATATCTATAAAAGAGTGCAGATCAATGCTTTTCCTAATATTTAAAACCACATTATAGTAAAATGGTGTTTGTCATCGTCTGGGCTTAGTATTGGCTTTTGTTTGCATTCAAAGTGTGTGCATCATTAACTAAGCCACACAATTTTTATTGAAAGATAGTAAAACTCATTGTCAAGTATTAACGCAAATAATACGACTGATTTTGAGTCTTTGGGTCATTCGTGGCCTAATGGTTAGTAGGGTTGGGAATCGAAAATCAATTCCAATTCTGTAATCGGATACTTAGTTTCAGGAAGCGAATACTTGTTATGAAATTTATAAAACTTTTAATAAAACTTTAATTTATATTTGATAGCAATTCCTCTTTTCGATTCCTTTTATATAACTTTAAGCCATTCGGGCGCAAGAAGAACCGTGCGCTCTTTTCTGTGCTGCACACACATCCAAAACATGCGCACAGAAAGCCGCCTCTCATACTGCATAGTTTGCAATACTGAACTGAGTTCTCTTCTGTGGCTTTTTGCACTTGAACAGATGAATACACACAAATATACATCAACATTTCCTTGCAAACACAGTCAGTTATGTCTTAAATGAACATAAACAGTTCACAAAGAAAACACATAACAGCATATTAGATCCGTGCAGCTCTTAAAGTGACAGCATCTTAATACTGCCGCTGCCATCTCTATAATAACGTTAAGCAAACAACAAAAGAAAATTCACTCGCTATTCTTGACTGAATAACTTTTGTAACTATATTTGTAATGTATATTTTATTTATAAAATAGTGTTATTTCACATTTAATGACAGTCTCTGTACCTGAATACCTGAAAATCTTAAAACACTATTTATTTCAATTGTATCTTTGTTCAGTTTATTTTTACGATTACTAATTTGTTTGTTTGTTCTTTTTTTAATCACTGAGTGTTTACTTGTCTTTAATAATGCTTGAAATTTATATTAGTACGTTGTTTTTGTTTGAAATTTTAAACCATAGGTAGAAGTTCCTTGTCTAAGTTTTCTTTAGTCTGTTGATTTTTGTCCATACACTCTAAAAAATGCTTGGTTAAAAACAACCCAAGTTGGGTTGAAAATGGAAAAACCCAGCGATTGGGTTGTTTTGACCCAGCAGTTGGGTTAAATGTTTGCCCAACCTGCTGGGTAGTTTTATTTAACCCAAATATTGTTTAAAAATTACTGTATTTCTTGCTTAAAATGAACCCAAAATATGTTGGAAATTAACATTTATTAATATGTTTAATAAACAAACATTTATTAATACTTTTTTTGAATAATATTTAAACAATAAACATTTATTAAATTGCTTATTAATAAATGCTCATCTTTTTGATTATTATTGTTGCCTCTAGTAATTATGAGTCTGATTTTTAATTTCCAACCTATTTTGGGTTCATTTTAAGCCAGACATATAGTAATTTGTAAACAATTGTTGGGTTAAATAAAACTACCCAGCAGGTTGGGCAAACATTTAACCCAGCCACTGGGTTAAAACAACCCAATCGCTGGGTTTGTCCATTTTCAACCCAACTTGGGTTGTTTTTAACCAAGCATTTTTTAGAGTGTATGGACAAAAATCAACAGGTAGTTTTATTTAACCCAACAATTGTTTACAAATTGCTATATGTCTGGCTTAAAATGAACCAAAAAAAGGTTGGAAATTAAAAATCAGACTCATAATTACTAGAGGCAACAATAATAATCAAAAAGATGAGCATTTATTAATAAGCAATTTAATAAATGTTTATTGTTTAAATATTATTCAAAAAAAGTATTAATAAATGTTTGTTTATTAAACATATTAATAAATGTTAATTTCCAACATATTTTGGGTTCATTTTAAGCAAGCAATACAGTAATTTTTAAACAATATTTGGGTTAAATAAAACTACCCAGCAGGTTGGGCAAACATTTAACCCAGCCACTGGGTTAAAACAACCCAATCGCTGGGTTTGTCCATTTTCAACCCAACTTGGGTTGTTTTTAACCCAGAATTTTTTAGAGTGTAGTATTAAGCTACAATGAAATGTTTTGCAAAAAGACTTAGAATAAATGTGAATGATATTTAAGTTTTTTTTTTTGTTTTCACCTTATTTTAAATCGAATTTACAAATCGATAAGAATCGGAATCGATTAGCAGAATCAAAAACATTACATTTCAAACGATACCCAACCCTAATGGTTAGAGAGTCAGACTGCAAACCTGAAGGTTGCGGGTTCGATTCTCAAAACCAACAGTAAACGACTGAGGTGCCCTTGAGCACGTCTAACAGTGAATGGCTGCCCACTGCTCCGGGGGTCTGTGTCCACAGTTTGCAGTGTGTGTGTTCACTACTCCAAATGTGTGTGAACTAACTTGGATGGGTTAAATGCAGAGGACAAATTCCAAGTATGGGTTACCATACTTGGCCTTGACATGTCACTTTCACTTTCACTTCACTTTGAATATTGGATTGTTTACTGTTCCAGTGGGTACAGTTTAAGACAGACCTTTGTATAATAACCTCATTTAACTTTGCTTTCCCATAAAGTGGCAATGAAGTGTGGGAGAGTTGTGTTCCCAGTCAGAGAGGCTCTTTAGTTTAGAGCTTCAGGACAAAAGCACATACAGTGGTGCCAGAATATGCCCCCTAGGACTCCCTCATGGTACTGCAGTCCCAGCCACACAGACTCACATGACCCTGCTTTCTTAAAGTTTGTCTAGAAAGTACTGAATCAGAGCATACAAATAGATGCATTCACAGGACATCCTTTGATATCACTGTTTTCCTCCTTCCTTAGTACTGGAAAGTTTGGCAGTGGCTATTAAAACATTTTCCTGTGGACTTCAATGAGACCAGCTTCTAGAAAACAAAAGATTAGCATGCTGTTTACAGCTCTAATACTAATAATAAGCACTTAACCTTCCCACCAGCAAAATGAAAGGCCTTTGCCCGAGTGTTTAAAACCGCAAACACCTCAATGGATTTACGTGTTGTACTGGCACTGTGTTTGACTTTATGGCTCAATGCCAGGTCAGGTTGCGTGCTGCTCCTGTTGGAGAGATTCATATCGATGTTGATGGTAAATAAAGATATTAATGTACTATGGCTGTGTATACGTGCAATACGGTACATGCGTGACAATGAAAAACTGGAGCTCTCGCTTATAAAACCACAACATACCACAAAAATGTGTTTTTTTGTGTGTGTTCTGCAGAAGAAAGAAAGTCATACAGGTTTGAAATGACATGAGTAAATGCATTTTTGGAAATGTTATTTTTGTTGCTATGTTAAATTATGTATTTGATGCATTCAGTGGAATAATCCAGCTACAATTCAGCACTTTTGGTTATTGTTTCTCTTGTGAAATTGTGACATTTTATCTGGAATGTCAGGAAATGATCTTTAATCTTTAAAAAACAAACAAAACAAAAAAACTCCTTTGCAATGCATGCAATGGAAAAGGTGACTTTTATAGTTTTGATATTAATGCTTCAGCCATCATGGAATTATGGTCAGGAAAAGGAGTGTGCTGGGCGGCCACTGGGAAAGTGGAAAAGGAAGCTTTCTGGGCCTGTACAACTGCCAAATTATCTAAAATTTCACTTTTCCTCTGTAAATTAAATACAATATTACTCAACATCATGAACAAATGTGTAATATTGCACTTCAAAAAATGCTTCATATTTCAAAAGCATGCACAGTTTTTGAAAAACAAATTTGTTCTAATGGAGAGAAAAGTTTTCTCTTGTGCAACAGTGCGTGGTAAATAAACAATGATGTAAAAGTCTGATAAATTTAAAAGCGTCATAACAAATGTACCGTTAATGTTTGGCACAGATAATCAAAAAGATTGCTCGAGGCGTAAAGCTGCACTTTTTCCCTCCGATCCAAGCCATGAGAAGAGGTTAACTAAAGGTTCCTGACATTACACAACTTTTCATACCGTCTAGATCACATGACCTCTGGTTTAAAGATCACTGTGTTCTTCGGAGCAGCACAAGCTTGTGCCTGTCAAAATCACACCACAAAAACCAGCCCGTCTGTCCACAAAAACAGCTCTCTTGCATCCTCGCATTTGGTGAAGTAAGTCGGAGGTAATTTCAAGACGTGCACATGTCCTGAAAACAAACCCTGGAGTACACTTAAGTGCAGCTTCCAAAGCATGCTGTGTTGGTGCAGTTTAATAATAGGTCATGAAAACACATCTCTGCCTGCATTACAAAGTATCTTCCACTCATTTATCTTCATTAAGCCCTAAAGAACAAACTGTACAATTTGTTCTTTGTAAAGTACCTTAAGCCAAGGTGGGTTGTTTGTGCGCAATGCACATTAGCTCTGTTTCCATCCACTTATTTTTATGTGCATCTTGGGATATCCCAAGAAAAAAGAAAAAGAAAAAAAAACTGGATGGAAAAGCCAAGATGGACATAAATTCTAAAAATGTTCATAAAAAATGTATGTGCTCGGTTGGGGTGGATACATTTTTTATAAGACGACGTACATAAACTATGATGGAAATACATTTGCCAAATAAATCCCTTGATGCGCAGCAAAAAACTTTACCTCAACAGTGGATGTGATTGGATAACTGGACTAACCAATGGACCAATCACATTACACAGCAACTCAAATGTTGGTTTGATCACTTTGATCCGAGCCAAAGTCTGTCATTAGAATGGTTTGGTATGATGAAGTGTACAACATGACAGTGTTCCCAAAAACCAGGGATCCGAATGCAAGATAACATAACTGCGTTAATTGCATATCGTCTGCGCGCTCTGAGATGCATTTGTGATGTAGGAAAAACTGCCACAATGGCTTAGTTTCCTGATTGCAGAAACTTCCAATTTTATTAAAGATATTTGTGCCAATTTCACAATGTTGTAATCTTGAACACATGGGATGGAAATGTAGACGTAACATTTAAACGTAATATTTACACAACAAATGTCTCTTGGACTTTTGACAACATGCAAATGTCCCAAACAACAACAAAATTGTAATGTTATTTTAAATAGCGACCATGACATTAGCCACAGGGAACTTTTTGATCTCCCTTATGTTCTTGGGGAATATGTAAAGCCAGGGACACAAATAATTTTTTAATGTTTTCAACTTTATTGAGGAACATTTTTTGCAAAGCACAGTAGGTTCATAGCATATACAGTGCATCTGGAAAGTATTCACTGAAAGTGTATCCACACTTTTTGAGAATGATGCTACAAGCTTGGCACACCTATTTTTGGGCAGTTTCTCCCATTTTTTTTTTTTGAGGGACCTCTCAAGCTCCATCAGGTTGGATGGGGAGCGTCTGTACAGCCATTTTCAGATCTCTTCAGAGGTGTTCAATCGGGTTCAAGTCTGGGCTCTTGCTGGGCCACTCAAGGACATTCACAGAGTTGTCCTTTAGCCACTTCTTTGTTATCTTGGCTGTGTGCTTAGGGTTGATGTCCTGTTGGAAGATTAACCTTCGCCCCAGTCTGAGGTCCAGAGCGCTCTGGAGCAGGTTTTCATCAAGGATGTCTCTGTACATTGCTGCATTCATCTTTCCCTCGATCCTCACTAGTCTCCAAGTTCCTGCTGCTGAAAAACATCCCCACAGCATGATGCTGCCACCACCATGCTTCACTGTAGGGATGGTATTGGCCAGGTGCTCCTCCAGACATTATGCTTGCTATTCAGGCCAAAGAGTTCAATCTTTGTTTCATCAGACCAGAGAATTTTGTTTTTCATGGTCTGAGAATCCTTCAGGTGCCTTTTGGCAAACTCCAGGAGGGCTGTGCCTTTTACTGAGGAGTGGCTTCCGTCTGGCCACTCTACTATACAGGACAGATTGGTGGAGTGCTGCAGAGATGGTTGTTCTTCTGGAAGGTTCCTCTCTCTCCACAGAGAAACGCTGGAGCTCTGTCAGAGTGACCATTGGGTTCTTGGTCACCTGCGTGACTAAGGCCCTTCTCCCCCGATCACTCAGTTTGGCCGGGCGGCCCGCTCTAGGAAGAGTCCTGGTGGTTCCAAACTTCTTCCATTTGAGGATGATGGAGGCCACTGTGCTCATTGGGACCTTCAATGCTGCAGAAATTTTTCTGTACCCTTTACCATATCTGTGCCTTGATCCTGTCTCAGAGGACTAGAGACAATTCCTTGGACTTCATGGCTTGGTTTGTGCTCTGACATGCACTGTTATCTGTGGGACCTTATATAGACAGGTGTGTGCCTTTCCAAATCATGACCTGAATTTGCGACAGGTGGACAGTGGAAACAGGATGCACCTGAGCTCAATTTTGAGTGCCATGGCAAAGACTGACAGAGGGTATGCACGTGATGTCATCGTCGACCGTTATGGCTGCGGTCACGTCCACTGAGTGGCACAAAGACTGAGCGGCAGCATTGGTTTTTAACGTGAATGCCGCGAAAAACACACAAAACACCTCCAAAACGGGAAAGAGCCTTGTGATTGACTGAACAATTAGCTTTGACACAAACCCTGAGGTATATATTTAAAGGCTGCCGAAAGCTACAGAAAAAAAAAGCAAATGGATCACTGCCATTCACAGAAACAGCTGGACTCCAGGCAGAGAAACATGGATTTGTAGTTATCATTTTGTGTCAAATTGTTGGATTTTGAGGTAAAATCATACCGTATATATTGTATTGTTATATATTGTGTTGACAACTGATCAATTAAATATTTACTATCTTATATTCTGCATAATTTGGTGTTTTTAAATAAACACTGACAACAACTATACAAGTTTAAGGGCTGGACAATATGATGATATATATAACATTGATAAGTGATTACTCGGATTTAAACCTTATTTAAACTTATATTCTGCATAACTGGGTGTTTTTAAATAAACAACACTGACAAAAACTATACTATAAAACTATATATGTTTTAGGGCTGGACAATATGACGATATAACATTGATATAAGTGATTACGCAGATTTAAACTTACCTATATTGTAGTTATATAAAATATTCAAAGGCAGATTTGCTTTATGTGTTTCCCCGGCGTCGAAATCAGGCACATATAAATGTCAGGAAACACGACTCCTCAATATCTGCATGTCAATATCCATGGATTAGGTTTATTTGACAAGTTGTAAGAAACACATTCAATTCCAACCTTTGGTGTAATTCGTTTGTTTTACTCGCGTTTTCGCAGTTTCCCCTATTAAATCCAGTCACGCAGCAGGTTCTTTTGCCACTCAGTCCAGCTGAGGGAGCGCGTTTTCGGCGGGAAAGTGACATCGATGCATACCCTCTATACTTATGGACATGTCATTTTTTCGTTTTTTATTTTTAATAAATTTGCAAAGATTTCAAACAAACTTCTTTCACGTTGTCATTGTGGGGTACTGTTTGAAGTCTTTTGAGGACAATAATGATTTTAATCCAGTTTGGAATAAGGCTGTAACATAACAAAATGTGAAAAAAGTGGAGCGCTGTGAATACTTTCCGGATGCACTGTAGCCCTGATAAGAGAGGACCTCTCTGCACACGAGATATGCATGCTACTTTATAGACTGCCTGCAGAAAGGATGTTAGTTTTCAATAAGATAAACTGGTTGAGGTGATTTAATCATTCTGGTGCTGTTAATACTGTGCTCTGTTCACTCTGATGTAAAAGGCCTTGATGTAGACAGGTTCACGTAAACAGTTTGAGTTGTCTTTGGCAAAATGAGGTCATGGTTGTGTTTGTTTGGGCTCAAAAAGAAGAATAATGTGCAGAATCTGTGTACAGGCAACCTTTGACCAGACTCGCCTGATAATCAGAGGAAAAAAAAATCTGAAATAAACATTGTAATCTGTAATTTGATGACAACAGCAATGTCAACCTTCTCTCTGGGCTGTTTTTCTAGTTAACTTTATAAAGCTATACCACAGTATTGACTGTAGTCCGTAATTGTACATTAACATTTCACAATAATGTCCAATTAGTTGACATTAGTTAAAGGTGCTGTAGAATGAAAAATTGAATTTACCTTGGCATAGTTGAATAACAAGAGTTCACAGTACATGGAAATGACATACAGTGAGTCTCAAACACTATCGTTTCCTCCTTATGTAAATTTGATTTGTTTAAAAGACCTCTGAAGAACAGGCGAATCTCAACATAACAACGACTGTTACGTAACAGTCGGGATCATTAATATGTACGCCCCCAATATTTGCATATGCCAGCTCATGTTCAAGGCATTAGACAAGGGCAAGCAGTATTAACGTCTGGATCTGTGCACAGCTGAATCAGCAGACTAGGTAAGCAAGCAAGGACAATAGCAAAAAATGGCAGATGGAGCAATAATAACTGACATGATCCATGATAACATGATATTTTTAGTGATATTTGTAAATTGTCTTTCTAAATGTTTCGTTAGCATGTTGCTAACGTACTGTTAAATGTGGTTAAAGTTACCATTGTTTCTTACTGTATTCACGGAGACAAGAGCCGTCGCTATTTTCATTATTAAACACTTGCAGTCTATATAATTCATAAACACAACTTCATTCTTTATAAATCTCTCCAACAGTGTAGCGTTAGCCAGTTAGCCACGGAGCATAGCCTCAAACTCATTCAGAATCAAATGTAAACATCCAAATAAATACTGTACTTACGCGATTAGACATGCTGCTTGACGAACACTTTGTAAAGATCCATTTTGAGGGTTATATTAGCTGTGTGAACTTTGCTTATGCTGTTTAAGGCAGTCGCGAGCTCGGGGGTGCGGAGCACGAGAATTTAAAGGGGCCGCAGCCTGAATCGGCGCATATTTAATGATGCCCCAAAATAGGCAGTTAAAAAAAAGAATTTAAAAAAATCTATGGGGTATTTTGAGCTGAAACTTCACAGACATATTCAGGGGACACCTTAGACTTATATTACATCTTTTGAAAACGCGTTCTACGGCACCTTTAATGCACTAGGTAAACAATATTTTTTTTACAGAAATTAAGTAATCAAGGGTAATGCATTTATTTGATTAAATACAGTAAAACAATAATATTGTGAAATGTTGTTACATTTCTGTTTTATGTTTGAATATATATATTAAAATGTAATTTATTCCTGCAATGTCAAAGCGGCGTTTTCAGCATCATTACTCCAATCTTCAGTGTCACAAGATCCTTCATAAATCATTCTAAATCTTTTTTTTTTTTAACACAAATTGTGAATCTTTGTTCGTGACTGCAACACATTTATTTTCAAAACTGGATGTGCAGACTGAACACACCTCACAAACTACCAGCTTTCAGACACTTCAGGTTGTTTTTCAGCAATCAGTACTCAGGTGTATGCTTGAGTTCTGCATTTATAGCTGTATTGCACAACCGACTGGTAATAAACACCTGTAAACACAAGCTGTGTAGGTAGAACTAAACCTCCACAGGAAATTGTGCACCAGGGGAATTTATGTTTTAAGCATTTAGAAAACTAACGTGAACATTCAGTACGAAAACTGATGTTTTTCTGTTCTTTACCATTCCCAATGTCACTCAAATGCATACATGTACAGTATATATAACAGCAAATCTCAGATCATATCCGAATACATGTGACTGTACCTTCTAACATGTACAAGGCAGATAATGTTTTAATCACACCACAACACACATTAACAGAAATGACACATCACCATGATTGGACACAACGATTTCCTTACTCAAGCATAAATTATATAATTTTCAGTGGTTAGCCTGTATCGCTAAGCATACACAAACATGCAACATAGACATGACTTTTAGTGGTATAATTTACACTAAATAAGAATTTTCAGGATGTTATGGTACAAAATGCTCAAATAGCAGTATACTGCAAACCCACAAGCAACTTTACTGAAGTTGAAATGTGTGTGTAAAGTATGATATTACCAAAAATTTCATATTTTCACGTACAACAGTATTTCTCTGGTTCTCGAATCTAATATAGCCGTGCGATATTCCCCCAGTATCAGCACTGGAACAGTTTCACCGTTTGTATCAACCCGCTTGCAGCGACGTCATGGCGGTCGAGCAAATCCACCATATACTACTATTGTTGTGTCACGGAATGTAGTTTTAAGAGTTTTTAAGGTGAGAATGTAGTTATTTAGACCTCCTATCATATATAAACATAGCGCCTGTTTTACAATTTGTTTAGACGCTTTCGCAGATGTGTGCTCCATGCTGTCAGCGGCCATTCAGCACTCATGTACCCGCAGAGAACAGCTTAATCTCAGCCAGTCCTTCAGGAATTTGCCGCTGACTCTTATGCAGATAGTGGTAAACATGAGATATAATTAGTTCGGGGTATATAATCGATTTGGTTTAAGGGGAAAATTAAGTTTCATAACTTTATATTTAGGCTATATTTAACTCATATCCTGTACTAGAGTGCGTCTTTTGAATTGTTTGCTTATTTCCTATTGTCTAATGGCTATTGTTGTTAATTTAAATACTATTGGTTAATAAATATTATTTTTTATAAATAATATGCTGTATTTGGTATTGAGAAAGGGTCCGTTAGTGATTGTGATTTCAACTTCAGTGAAAGTTACATTATTACACCACTAGATGGCGGAAAAGACTGTCTTTATGAGTGAGTCAGTAGCATATTGAAAGGGACTGGTTGTAAACAAGCAAGTTGTTTTAGCGCTGACATAGGAAATCTCTTTAACTTTTAAAAGGACAAAGACATTGCGTTCCTCTGTGGACATTCAAACTGATTTTTTATAATGGATGTAATATTATGGACATCAAACTGAAGAATGAATGCTATATCAGATGCAGGTAACACACTCGTTTAGTCAATTTCTCTCATAATACTCTACTCTACATAATACAATAAGCTTCACTGAAGCGACTTCCTTCGTTACTACTTCTAAAGGGATGGCTTAGAATTAGTAATGGAAACTTGGGCTCAACTGTTAAACTGTCAACTTGAGATTTGAATCCATGGCAGAAGGAACTAGTTCTGCACAAAAGAGGGTTTTTAAAGACATTCTGTTGTTGTTTCTTATTTATTTACTCACTTGTGCCATCGAACTGTTGTATGAACGCAATATCACACTCGTAACCATGCAATATGGCTGTATATCAGCATGCTGTGATTACCTACGACCGAATCACAGCTATGCAGCCATACGAGTGTGATATTGCAAATATAATATAATATAATATAAATTGTAAAGCAATATAATATTAATTAACTATGTATTTAATTTCATTATTATTATTAGATAAAACCCAGGAAAACATTTGGATGTTTAATGACGTTGAAAAGACGTCCCTCCGATGCATCCCGTCATGGTTGAAAAATAGTTCCAAAATGAAATTTGAACGGACGTCTTTGACATTATCTTATTAATTAATTATTATATATTGAACTTCACATAGTTAAAAGTCAAAGTAACAATTATACATGCAACCCCAGAGAAACATGTACAAACGTATCTGAATGCATTTTTAGGAATTGTTCTGAGTTACATAATTTTACCGATTTATGCCATCCTAACGTGACTATTTTTGGCCAGGGACACATCATTGCCATCTGACCAATGTTTGGGGATCTTTGTGAGAAGACCTATGATATAATGATGTATATGCTGTGAGTGTGAATACTGATAAACAAAAATAAATAAATGCCCTTTTAAATAAATGCTGCTTGGTCTGTCATTCAGAGAGCAAGAGGTAACTGATTCATTTATCTTTCTTAATACTACACTGCTTTTTGCCCAGTGAATGCAATACAATTTATATTTTTTTTTATTACTAAAAAGATTATTTAAAAATGTCATTAGCTGCTTGATAATGCAGTCGTTTTGGGGGCTGTCAGATACATTTGGTGTTTGTGTAAAATGCCACACAAAACCTTAAGCATTTGACACGCGGTGTTATTTTGATGGTGGTGAGCAACTTCCCTGATCGACACAAAGCTGGGGACAAAATGTTCAGAACATTGGTAGTTTCGGTTTGAAAAGTTGCACGCGAAGTGGCAAGCACAGATGTGGGCGAGCACAATAATACTGCCTACAACTATACCATACTGACATAGACTGCACGCCATTCTTCACAAATATAGAAGCTTGATAGGAGTACACTTCAACCTTTAACTTCTGTTTTGCATTTGGTTGTATGTTATAATCAGTATGTTGGGAACTCAACAGCAGTCATTTGAGAAAGGCATGCAAAACTAGTTCAAACTAGTTTTTAGGTTTGATAAGTTGTCCTACATGGGTTTACCTTTGCAAATCAAGAATAACTTTGTGTACCCACTGACCCTTGTTTACATAAGGCTAGATGTCTGAAGGCATCCCTGATGCATACAGAACAGCATGGGATGCCTGCATGGCAATGTAGATCAAGATTTTTGCTCCTTTATGATTTTCATCTGCAGTTGTGAACCAAATCTGACTGAAGCATATTCTAGCAGATAAGATGATCGCTGGATGAATTGTGTTTGAAGCCACATCCCTCTGTCCTACCACAATGTTCTATAGACAGATGGAGCTACGCACGTCTTCACCCAGCAGACAGTTCACGTGCCTCCAACAGCCCAAACATGCTCGTAAACATCTCATATCATCAACTGAACAATGTTTACAGCTGTCATCTATCAAAACTGAACATTCACCACAACAACACTTGCAACCATGTGACTAGAAGGTGTAGTACTAAATGTTTTATGTCATTTCACCAGAACAGGCACTGTTTGAACAAGCAACTGTTTTTTCTCTGTCTCTCCTTGGATTAACCAATGAGAAATTTCAAGAATGTGATTAAACACTTGACTCGGCCGTTGACTGTGAACTCAGTTTTATTGTCTGACCTCATGTGAGGGAACACTGTGTTCCAGACAATAAAGTAGGTCACACCTTGTTAAATAAAGTCCTCTATCTCCCCCTGCTGGATCTAAGTGGTACTGCATACTTTATATCTGTAATGCACAGATATAGGCTATACATATATTCAAGTCAATCAATATTCTAGAAGTTTTTAGCGTATCCAATAAAGCAAATTATTAAACAGAAAATAGAAAAATGTAATGTGATGTTATTATGATATTCATGTTATTTGAGGTAATGCGATCAATCATTAATCATTTTTAATTAGAAGTACAATATATTTTATTCACATGTATATGTAGGAGTAACTTGTTAGGGTTATTTTTAAAAGTAAATTTCACTATAGACACATACATAATGGCTTGGCTAAACATTTTATTTTACATAATAACCTGCATAAAACACTTATAAAACATTTGTGTAAGTGGGACTCTCAAACAGTTTTGAGCTGTTCAATAAATTTGTGTTTATGGTCTTCAAGGTAGCATTTAATTAATCAAAATTTGCACTTTTATAGATTTTAAAATTCATTTTTTACCCTTGATGGAATATTCAGTAGCCATTATTCCACTGTCTAATTAAACACTGTTATTTAACTGTTAACCTGTGTGTTATACATAATCCTTTAGAAATCAATGGACGTGCAATCTGAAACCTTTTTATTAGCACAGTTGAAAACAGTTATGCTACTTAAAGTGTGAAATTCACAATGAAGTCACCTTTTACTTGCTGATGTATTAAACATTTGAACTTCTTGTCACTGTACAACAGCAAGTAAAGTTTGTACTTAAAAATGGACAAAACAAACTCTTTCAAACTAAGTCTATTATTCTTTTAAAAGATGGAGGTTATTGCTGTCTTGAAAGAAGAAAGCAAACCAGGTGAGAGAGAGTAGTGGACAGATGCACAACAAATAGAAAACAAGTACATTCACAGTCCCTGACTTTAGGTCAGCTAGCAGCTTCATTTGCTAGTGTATATGATCTTCATCTGCAATAGTGAATACAACCAAAAGACTGAATGTTAAATTATTGTAGATAGATAATGAATCTTGAGGTTTTTGTGAAGTTGTGAGAAGTTCATAAGAAGTGTCAATCATGTCTATGAGAAGTGCTGCAGAAAGCATGAAATGAAACAAATATCTGAATATCTGAATACACGGTCTGAATAGATGTCACTGCTGCAAGCAGAGGATTCTTTGACAAACAGAAAGCTTGTTTATATACTCAGAGCCATAGCCTTGTGGACAGTGCGCTCTTTGATTGCCTTATACAAAGGCAGAAAGAAAAAAAAAGAAGAAGTTAAATATGAATTTATTAGATTCAATTCAATGCACCCTTGGTGAATAAGTGCATCAATTTCAAGATTTAGACAATTAGAATGTGTATAAAGTCCCAATATTACCTATATTTAACAAACTTTTGTGGTTTAAATCTTTTTATTTTGTAATCAACCTACACATTCACCTCACTTTATCAGTGAGTATAAATGGTTTTTGATGTCCCTCTATGAGTCCTTTATGTATTAGCTAAAGTGTTTGCTTAATATTTGCAGTTATCTGTCGTGTTGTTATTATTATAGAAAAACCTAATGAATTTAACAAAATACCATCACTCTATGTCAGCATGGCATATGTTTAAAAAGTGAATTCATCGTACAAATGCGGCTTTACAATATGCTATATCAACAACAAAGCAGATAGAAATTAAATCTAAACTACAATGAAAAAGTATCGACATTAAGTTTGCTGTTTTTTCATGCTTCTTGCTGTCAGTATCTCTTTCAAGCACTGCAATAAACCAAACTTGCAACTAGACAATATACATCTCTGCTGATAAAAAAAAAAAATCTGTAAAGCAATTATTTAATGTATTATTTGCCTGTAATATATTATTCTTACTAAGGATAGAGCTAAAACTAAAGAATAATTATTCTAATAACATAGGATAATTATAATGCATAAGTTTGTTTGCATATGCAAATTGCATCAGCTTATTACAGCACTTCGCACATCATGTAATATTGTGCACAGTATTACATGATGCAATATTGTGCATCATAATTATTACTTCTACAGTAAACCAAAAGCCCAACAAAAACATAATGAAGTTTTAGTAATATGTGAGGAACAGCAGATGTGTATAGCTACAAGTGTGTTACCAGGCAGATGTTCTCAGATGGACTTTGAGCTATCAAACCCACTTGTTTAATTTCTCAGATGGCAGAATGCTGTCTACATGTGTAAGCACAGACCTCTCTTTTAGTGCATTTCTCCACTTAGACAGTGTTTTTGTGCTATTTTTTGCAACTCAATGTTCCACACTGCAGAAAATTAATGAGATCCAGTTGCATCTATTAGCAAATCTTCAGCTGTTACACGTCCTACATGTTAGCGGAGCAATTGATCGCCAATTCAAGCGCACACTGACATTAATCTTCCTGCAAACCGCCAACCCAGTGGTGCTAATTCAACACAAAGGCAGAGGCTATTTACATCCCCAAACAGTGAGTGAAATGATCCATGGTGGATGCATGAATTCCCGTAACGTGATTAATGCGACCGCCATAAGATAGAGTGGGAAAATAAAAGGTGAGATCAATACTGCTTTTATTGATAAGCTTTGCCGAATAAACTTGACATTTATCTGCTTAACGGATCTTTCAATACATCACACTGAGAAAAGTATATTTCCACGCTAACACTATTACACTCTGAAAAGGTCAAGGGAAAGGGGGAAAAAGCAAAACTCTTGAAATCCCTGTCAAATTACAGAGCATACAGCTCTCTATTGTGCCTTTCCATTTACCGTCTTGAAAAGCGCCCAGAAGCAGTTTGTGCAACAGGAGGCCGAGTTTTTCTTTTAAAGGACAACACAGAGCCATCAAATCAGTGGCACTTTGCCATTTTGTCGAGAGAGTGCATGCTGCGGCCAGCGATTTGGCCTTGGACTAACGTAGTGCGGCTGCGGCTCTCGGCTTTTAGCTTGGTGGAAAGGGAAGCTTTCACCTCCAGTTGCAATCATTTCATCGCTCATAAGGCACATAATGCCCCTTTACCCTCTGCTTCAATCCTCCGCCCAATCCTCCGTACCCCCGAGTGGGCCCGCTGAGCGCTACCACGCTGCGATTCGAACGTCTTTCCATGGAGGACGCGTTCTGCAGAGGAGGATCAATAGAAGGATTCCACGTGCAAAGCTAAGGTGACAGGCAAGACTGTGAGAAAGGAGAGCGTGACCTTTGAGAATACAATTTGAAACATCTCCCAAGTACGCCGAGCTAACTCTGACACCCCGCTGCGCTTGCACTTGTGGATCATTTATTTTCCTGGACAGTACCAATTGGGGAAGGGAGTTGATCCTGGCAAACAAAGTCAGATGCATCAATTTCAGCACAACCTGCGCTTGTGCCAAAGCATGTGCTTGTTTTCCTATTCCTTTTGTCTTTACCCATCAGTGTTTGACCGAGGGTTATTTGTAAAAGACTTGTACGTCTCCTCGGCTTCCCATCTCGTCCGAAATCACTTTTGCAAAGTGCTTTCTGGCTCCTTGCATTATCTCTCTTTCAATTACAGCCGAAGGCTCATCTACATAGTGCACATTGTAGGATTCACTCTTTTAGCCTGTGCTATTACACCACAACCCTGACAGGAAATCCATAGCCGTCCACCGAAACGATTTAGCTTCCACTTTCCTAATGCAGCAGGAACTTGCGTGTCATTTCTTTTGTGAGAACCCTGATAAATATTTTAAAGGCTAAGGCCTTGTCTGGAGGGAAGGTTACTGTCAAAGAACTCAAAATTATAACCATATATTTGAGACGATCAATTTTTTTCTTCCACCGGACAACACGCCTGACATTTTCTCGCTCCCCCCGTTGGCGACATTTGTTGCTAATGCATTTGGTACAACACCTGTTATCTATCATGAAATCTCCGTGTTTCAGATGCTTTCTGAAATCATCTGTGTCATTTCATAAATTAGGCATTTTTCCACAAAGCCTGCAGATGCAGATCACGGTCAACAGGGGGCAGTGTGACCTGCCAAATCAACAGCCAGCTTGTCTGTGTCCCCCAATTGGCGCAGTCTTGTTTGAAGAGAAAAATACTGCATTGCATTTAGGACAATTGTGTAGCAACAGCAGGATGAAATGCCTGTAGATTTCACACAGTCTCTGGCAGTCTGTATTGTGCACCTCAATTTTGTTTGGACAACCTCCTCTCCATGTATAATTAACATTGATACAATTACTATTCTTTATGTCTGAAGACACATAAATATAAACTGGGGCATGCAGTGAGTTTGCAGAGCATTTGTGCAGGAGGTCTGCATTAATACTACACTGTAATGAACAGCTCTCACTGTGCACTTCAAGGACAATCAAATTTACATTCATGCTTATTTTTGCTTCCTAAAATTGCCTGCTTGAGACACCACATAATTAGCACTCTGAAGAGTTCTGGTTGGCTGCTCCTCTGTTTGCACAAGCTCATGTGCGGAATTATCAGTATGAGCAACACAAAGAGGATTTAACAGATTATCACTTGCCATTACTTGGCAAAGTAACACTTTTACTGTGTGTTTCTACTCAAAATGGGAGAAGGTTTTTGCAGTGATAATGCTATTGTGCTATAATATTTTACACTCTAAAAAATGCTGGGTTAAAAAGAACCCAAGTTGGGTTGAAAATTGGCAAACCCAGCGATTGGGTTAAATGTTTGCCCAACCTGCTGGGTAGTTTTATTTAACTCAGCTATTGTTTTAAAATGACTGTATTGCTCACTTAAAATGAACCCAAAGTATGTTGGAAATTAACATTTATATGTTTAATAAATGAACATTTATTAATAGGTTTAATGAATAATAATTAAACAATAAAACATTTATTAAATTGCTTATTAATAAATGTTCACCGTTTGCTTATTAATGTTGCCTCTAGTAATTATGTGTCTGATTTTTAATTTCCAACCTATTTTGGGTTCATTTTAAGCCAGCCATATAGTCATTTTTAAACAACAGTTGGGTTAAATAAAACATTTAACCCAACCGCTCGGTATTTAACCCACACT
This sequence comes from Anabarilius grahami, assembly GCA_003731715.1. Classification (NCBI taxonomy): domain Eukaryota; kingdom Metazoa; phylum Chordata; class Actinopteri; order Cypriniformes; family Xenocyprididae; genus Anabarilius; species Anabarilius grahami. The sequence goes on from RJVU01035834.1 coordinate 896,504, forward strand.
CTAAAAAATGCTGGGTTAAAAACAACCCAAGTTGGGTTGAAAATGGACAAACCCAGTGATTGGGTTGTTTTAACCCAGCGGCTGGGTTAAATGTTTGCCCAACCTGCTGGGTAGTTTTATTTAACCCAAATATTGTTTAAAAATTACTGTATTGCTTGCTTAAAATGAACCCAAAATATGTTGGAAATTAACATTTATTAATATGTTTAATAAACAAACATTTATTAATACTTTCTTTGAATAATATTTAAACAATAAACATTTATTAAATTGCTTATTAATAAATGCTCATCTTTTTGATTATTATTGTTGCATCTAGTAATTATGAGTCTGATTTTTAATTTCCAACCTATTTTAGGTTCATTTTAAGCCAGACATATAGTAATTTGTAAACAATTGTTGGGTTAAATAAAACTACCCAGCAGGTTGGGCAAACATTTAACCCAACTGCTGGGTCAAAACAACCCAATCGCTGGGTTTGTCCATTTTCAACCCAACTTGGGTTGTTTTTAACCCAGCATTTTTTAGAGTGCAGTGTAGAATTGCATATATTTATATGATTTTTATGATTATATTTTAAAAATAACAGTTAAATTACTGCATTTTTCAAATTAAGCTAAAACCATATTTTTATTCATTGATGCATTTTCATTTCTGTATTATTATTTGAAATAAAAATTATATTTCTGTATTTTTACAAAACAAATAGCTAAAAAGAAAACAGTACATTTATTTTATTGATGCATTCAAATTAAATACATAAAAAAAGCATGTTATTTTTCATGTGATGTAGTCCACTTTTACAGACATCCAGACGATCTCAATGTAAAACATGAGACTTCAGTCTTCTCTCACCTGAAAACGTGACCTGAATCGGCTAGACCGAACCAAACCTTGAGCTTTTCCCAGAAAGAGACCATCCCTCATGTAAAATCATCGAGGCCTTGAGCTTCCATCTCATAAAAGCCATGTCACAGTGTCGACAGCCACACAAAAAGACACTTCCTGCAGAGATCTTACATTCTGGCGTACGCAGCTCGAATTACAAAGGAACTCTACTTGATCCTCTGTGAGGCAAGATGCAATTAGCACTAGATTTTTGCATGCAAATTGAATTACTTGTTTCCATGGGACCTTAAGACCTCAAAGACATATTCCCTCTTGTCCCTGAAGCAATGTGGGTCTGGCAGCATTAACATTTGATAAGAAGGGTCGTTTACAACTCCCAGCAGCCCTCAGACTCAGACAGTGACCTTTCAAACCACGGTAAATTTCAGACCTTTAAGATTTGTGCCGCTCTTGTCTGGACAATCGGAAAGTTCCTTTGTTTGAATGCAGAGCGTTTCCCTTTATTCTTTAAATAACTCACATAATAGCATTAATTCTTCAACCTGCGATGGCTATTATTCATAAGCTGCGTGATGCATTCGGTAGAATGCTATTAGGTTACAGTTTGGGACAGTGCTCGGTTCCTGGTGCCTTGTTGCCAGGGAATCCATCTTTTGCATGTAAAGCATCACCTGGCATCTACAAAGCAACATTAGCGAGGATATTGTGGTGATTGATTTCATAACAATACAGTTGTATATCATCCTCTAGTGAAATCTATTTAATCTAATTTGAGTGCATTGTAAAATGCTCTGCCCAGAGAGAGCAAGTGACAGGGAATAACAATCAGCTTCTTCCCAGGAGTGGGAGGCATTCAGGGAATTTGTTCTGAACAAGGCAAAAATCTGAGATGAAGTGAGCAATATAATGTTAGCATATACATATTCATCATTGCCTCACATTATGTTTGACTTACAAAGCCTACCACTGGTTATATATTGCCAGTGGGCACAAGGACAGTGATAGACTCAAACAGCAAGATAACACAATTTGTAGGGTGAGGTGTTTGTTGCCGTAGGAAGAAAGATAGATAAATCATATCAAATAAATAAATAAACCCTGCAGGCGGCTGAGAATGTCTTTGGATATACTTCCTATTGGTTTGATAAGGAAATCACTGATGCTGAACCGCTTTGCCTTATGTGCACAGAAACACGAATGACATGTTTATTTTCCTATGAAACCAGATGTTAAGTGGATACGTGAGAATTACTCTAAAGACTGCGGCTGAAGTACAGTCCTGAAGAAGTGTTTTTGCAGCTTGCTCACAGAAAGCGATTCATCATAATGTTACTTCTGTAGAAAAGTTTGATTCTTCTACTTGCTCTTTTCTCTGGCATCACCTCTGAGCAGAATCAATGTGAAAATAGTGGGAACTCTTGAAGCTGATCATCTGAATTTCACACACATACACACACACACACACACACACAGCATCAAAAGCAGAACATCCTGCTTATGGCATCTTGTCTGCTTCCCTCTAACTATGAGATTTCAGAGCCGAGAGTCTGACTGTCTTCTCACAACCTCATCTATTTGGAATCTACACCAATATACTTCACTGGTCTCATAAAACCTCACTTACAGCTTGAATTTCACATCTAGTTCCGCAGCTTTTATTTGTACTCGTGTTCGATAAATGAATGCCTTTATGTTTTTAGAAGATTTCTTCCATGTTTTCTTCCTTTGTTTGCTCTGCTCTTCATTCCTAATGTCTCACTTTGTTCCTTCATCACTTCCTTTCTTTGATCCTTCCTGCTGTCCTTTCTCCATTCTCCCCTTCATTACTTTTGCTCCCTTTCTTACTTTATTTTTCTCCACTTTCCTTAATTCTTTTCTTTCCTTACTTCTCTCTCTCTCTCCCTCCCTTCCCTCTTGCTCTCCTTTCTTTAATCCTTACTTTCTTCTATATTCTTGCTCTCATTCCTTTCTTTACATCCTTTTCCCTTCTTTCAGTCATTTCTTCCTTTCAACTCTCCATCCTTCATTCCTTTCCACTTTTTCCATTTCTTGTCCTTTCCTCCATTTTACTTCCTTTTTTTCCCTTCATACTCTCTGTCTTTAAATCTTTTATCTTTCCTCCATCATTCTTTTCTATTTTCTCCCTTCTATTTTCTTTATTATGTCCTTCATTCATTCCTGCATTTCCCTTTCCTTCCCTCCTTCCTTAAATAATTTTCTTATCTTTGTCTTTTATTCCTTATTTTTAATCAATCTTTACCTCCATTTCATCTAACATTTTATTTCTTTCTTTCTTTCTTTCTATTTCTTTCTTTGTCTTTACACATTTATCATTCTTGAGGCATGGTGATTTTACCTTGTTTGATGCCAGACTCACTCATTACAGCAAACTCCTACAGGAACAACAGAGGTTTGCTGCCAAGCAAATGACTGTTCCCAAAGCACACAGTATTTGCTGTTCCCTTTCTCTTGCCTGTGGTGGTGTTATTGGAGTAGGTACCACAAGGACAGAGTAAAAACCAAAGGATTTGTCCAACAAGCTTCAAACACACTCTGCCATGGCTCTGCAGCAGTTCCACCCAGAAGTAAATTCTAGACTTCTATTTCACAGCAAACATGGAGACATCAATAAGTTCAAAATAAATAAATAAAATCACAACGACAGCATGGGGACCTAAAATCCAAACACTAAATTGGACATTTATATGTAGTACACCACAAAGGACTATAGCCCAAATTAAGTTAAGAAAGAAAAGAAGCATATCTAATTTGTATTTGATGCTTTAAATCAATAGCTTTTGCATAAAACAGGAAATCCCCAGTTTAAAATGCCACGAAGAGCAGTTTGGCACAACTAGGAATGAGCAGGTTTCAAGAGCAATGGAGATAAGACTAATGGGAATTGTATGATGTATGAGACTTGATAGGTGTGATGAAGGGGATTTGAAAAGGATATGGCTAGATAGTGATCCTACATAATCTGTTCCTCTTCATATCGAACATTTAGCCTAGTGTGATGGGCATGGTGCTCAGGGACCAGCACACGCTGAAGATCAGAAATCCAGCTGAGAGACTAGCATATAGGCCTGTCTTTTTTAGCATCCTGACATAGTGTAATCAGCGTCTTGTCAGGCAGTAAAAAAGGAGGAGTAACGCAGTCTTCTGTAGAGCGCTCTGCCCGCTGTAGCCTACGCTAATAAGCTTTGTGCGTCCTGTTTGCTCCAAGGCAAATGATGTATAACAAGATGGCGAGAACAGAGAAGGAAAAAAGTTTTTAATGTCACCGCTGGGTTGAAGGTATTTCTTTAACATTTCCTCTGTGGAATCTCTGCAAATTTACCGAGCATACACATTCACTTTCTGGTGAGATTAGGTGGCTGTCAGAGCCGTCCCCGTCTAATGACACTGCTTTAATGAGGGGTCATTTCTCCCTGTCTGGTCACTGCTGGGGGGAATGAATGAGCTTGTGAGGGAGGGAGCTACTGTAGTCAGGGAGGCTGGGACTGGCTCTCTGAAATATCCCCTGCTGGAAGGGGAACGGATCTTCAGATACAGCTCCCTGGGCAACGGCGTTAGAGCCACGTCTCGGCTCTACAAGCCGTGTGCGCCAGCCCTCTCCAACTTGAAGTTTCTCTGACCACAGCGAGGCCAATTAGGGGTGCACTGTTGAAAGAGCAGCAATTATTCTTTCGCACGACACGCATGGCTCCTGCATTCCACCCATTATTATCTCCTGGCTCCCCCTCTGTGAAAAGCTGGCAAACTCTTCACGCATCCCTACTCCTATGAGCTTCACTAAGTCTGGCTGTCCAAAGCTGGAGACCGGCAATGACAGCGCTGAGGTGTCTGGGCTAAAATAGGGCATGAAATAAAAGCAAGCAAGGGAGTGATTAGGAGAAGACCAGGGAAAAGACAGTGCTGGTTTCAGTCGCTGCCTCCAACTTGCAGAACATGCCTCATTCAGATTCACAATAATTGCTTACCCCACGTCAAGGCACAATGCAGGCAAAGGCGTTGGTAAAACAAATCATTTCAAATATGAAACGGCTATAGTGTTTTGCGCCATTAGCGCAGCGTCATGCAAATCGCTTCAAAAACTAACTTCGAAAAAAGACTGCATTGATAGAGCTCGAGATATGCCTCATTCAAGATGGCACATTTCAATGTGGAATTTTTAAGACACCATAGGAGCTTCTACACCCTTGTGCTGGGAGTTACATCTGCCCTTGGTACCGACTCCCCGTAGTCACCCTATCTTCTACCGAGTCATATAAGTAGACAGCTGAGGGGCTGGAATCAGAGGCCTCCTGTGAGGAGCTTGCTTGGGGAAATGTAAAACAGCTTGTTAATACAAGACGAATCCCTGTGAATCAAGCAGACGCATTACATTGATGTAACTTGATGGTAAGTAGTGAACGGAGTGACTGCGAGCAATTAGTTTGTGACTTAGTACTCTGATCCTCCGAGATTTCACCTTGCCCTCCTCTGAAGAACTCCTATAGCTTCTTTCATGTCTTCGGTTCATACGCCGCTTCAAAACTAAATTCATGTTTCTCCTTTAGATAGAGGTATTGATGAAAAATAAAGCTAGTCTCCAAGTGAGGGTTTCCAACCGTGGTGCAGAATAAGATACTCCTCAATTCACAGTGACCGTTGAGCTTTCAAGTCTTTGATTTTTTTTTTCTTACCCCTTTTCAGACAGTCAAGGATCCACTCTGTTGGTGATATTACTAGGAAGGCTGGACTATAATAAAGGAAATTTTGATAGGGTGCACAGCCTGCTTTCTTCCCTCTTGTGACATTGTAAAAAAAAAAAAAAAGTTCCGTGAATGAGCAATTCACTCCTTTCATCTTATTCTGATACATCTTGCTAGCTTTTAGTTTATTCACTCAGGAATCATCTTCTGGCCACGAAGGGGCGTTGCTGGACTCCACAGCACCATGGAAGCAAACCCACGCTCTATTGTTTCTTTGACCTGTCTGAGCGGTTATTCTTTTGAAATACTTTTCCAAATAGTACGCTGCTCTGTCCACTGACTCAGACCTTGAAACCCAATCATTGACAGCAGAGAACAACAAAACGTTCCCAGGGCTGTCATTTACAATGGACACACAACCACAGGAGCTTGTTTTACAGCTCTGTTGAGATAATCAATGAGTGACTTGGCAGCACCGAGGTCCTATTGAGGCACATTTCCCACTCACTGCCTTTCTCTTTCTCCTTTTCTCTGCCTCAGTCCTGTCCTCACTCCATCTCTTGAGAGATTGTTCTCAAATAAATTGATTTGACGGTATTGCTGTGTTTGATAACATGAGAAAGCCAATGGAATCTGTCAACACAAGCTCCATCATCCAGTGCGCCTTGGCCACATTCATTCACAACCCGGCCTGCCCTACTTAAATGATTGTTTATTACTAAGACTAATTTATTTCAACAGGCGACTACATGTGCTGTAACAGTTCTCGCTGATGCCAGGAGATGGAAGACAGTGGGGCCAAGACTGCGCTGGAAGACGGATAGCTTTTAACGCTTAGATAAGAGAGACATGCTGAAATAAGTCACAGCCATCTAGCAGACATAAAATCGAGTGGCACTGCCCAGCCTTGTCACACGGCAGCTCAGGATAAATTGATGCGTGGCCTGTCCACTGGGGCTTCTAATTGTATTTTCTTTTACGTGGTAGGTTTTGTCAGGGTGCATCTGTCATGTATGACATCTGTAAAATGACAGCCTTTCTTGAGTGCGGAAAGGAGGCTGCTGGGTCTGGGAGATCATGATACCCATGAATTTTTTGCTCAGACATCACTTCAGTGGTTTTTAGCCATGATGAAACACACCACAGATGTTTTTTTAAACTGATAAAGTGTCATGTTTTCTCATTGACCATCTACATCCCTGCCACAGGATCTTATAAATGTATTGAAGTGCTATTTCAAAATGTATTTGCTTATTTTCTATCGTCATGACATAAGTCAAGTAATTTCGACATGCTTTTGCATGAACGTCCTACATTCTGAAGTGACCTTTTAAAATACTATCATTTTCTCTATATTTTTTCTCTAACATGTGATGACAAAGTATATACTTAATGTCAATAGAAAATTGAGGCTCACGTCTATTACAGCGGATGTGAATTATAGTATATATTACCAACACCAAAGCCATGAAATAACATTTTCACAGCCATTACAGTACCTTGCACTTCTCTGTGGTCTTGATGTTCTACATTCATATTTTACTGGCATAGCAAGCTACTAAAAATGGCACCAAAAAAACCATAACCATAGCTGTGACTGGAACATAAATGCAATCTTTTCGACCAGGGTGTCTTACAACAAGAGGTATTCTGCAGTATTTAGAGGTTCAACTGTATGTTAGAGACAATAATTCAATACAGCAAAATTCCAAAGTTATCAGAATATTTTAGTGCCCCAACTGGCATCTGAAGTGGCATTCTTCCAACTGTTGAAACACAGAGTTCTAAACCTCTGAACTCTGTATGAATACATCTGTCTTTGGGGGCGCATGAGCAACACCACACTTTCAAGAAACATGCTACAAAGAGAAACATATGACTTTTGGAAGAAAAGAACAAGTAAAGTCTGTTGCTATCTGCAACACTGTCACAGTTTGGGTGTTGACTAGTGTTCGGTTTTCACCCTAACTTTACAACTATTTTTGTGTGTTTTCTTTCATTGATTTATTCATTCATTTATAGATTTACTGATTACAGTATAGTGTAAACTGTCATGCATGTCTAATTCTATTGATTTTTTGGGGGATTTCCATTTGAAGATCTGATCCAAACCAGATGAGATATAGAGTCATTCGTCTGATAATGAAATCTTTGTATTATTTATTTATTCACATTATTTCTGGACACTTAATTAGTGGCCTAATGGATAGAGAGTCGGACTTGTAACCCAAAGGTCATGGGTTCGAGTCTCAGGTCCGGCAGGGATTGTCGGTGAGGGGAGTGAATGTCCAGCGCTCTCCCCACCCTCAATACCACGACTGAGGTGAGACCCTTGAGCAAGGCACCGTACCCCCAACTGCTCCCCGGGCGCTGCAGCAATGGCTGCCCACTGCTCCGGGTGTGTGTTCACGGTGTGTGTGTGCACTTGGATGGGTTAAATGCAGAGCACAAATTCCGAGTATGGGTCACCATACTTGGCCACATGTCACTTCACTTCACTTCACTTATGAGTTATGAGAATTATGAGTTGAAGGGATAATGTAGTTATAGCAAAAACACAGATGCCACTTTTTACACAGCTTCTCATCAAATATATGCATGAACATGAAATATTGATGAGCTGAAATTATATCACATTTTTATCTGTATATTATCCATAAGCTCCAGCTAAGAAACAAATATACAATACAATGCACAATACAATCATCCTAGCAACAAGTTCACCCAAAGCAAAGAGTTATGTTATGTTTGTTATGAAGCGACGAGAATACTTTTTTGTGCAAAAAAAAAAAAAGACTTTTTAACAATGTTTAGTGATGGGCAATTTCAAAACACTGCTTTATAAAGATTCAAAGCTTTACAAATCTTTTGTTTCGAATCAGTGGTTCACATCACGTAAACGAAGCCTCGTTTACTGAAAGCACGTGACTTTGGCGCTCCGAACCACTGATTCAAAACAAAGGATTTGTAAAGCAGTGTTTTAAATTCACCCATCACTAGATATTGTTGAAAAGTCGTTATTTTGTTTTTTTAGGTGCACAAAAAGTATTCTCGCCGCTTTATAATATTAAAGTAGAACCACTGTACTCACGTTGACAGTTTTAAATGTCTTTAGTACCTTTCTGGATCTTGAGAGGTGTCATTGCTGGCAATAGAGGTCTCACTGAGCCATCGGATTTCATCAAAAATATCTTAATTTGTGTTCCAAAGATGAACGAAGGTCTTATGGGTGTAGAACGACATGAGGGTGAGTAATAAATGATATTATTTTCATTTTTGGGTGAACTAACCCTTTAATACTGAAACACTCTGTGGTAATTTGCACTATAGTCAATAACTGCAACATAAGGTTGCACCGGTAGAATTTGTGTGAAACAAGAGACAGGGGAGGTTGCTAGATTTTGCTAAAATAGTGGCCTTCTCTAACCAAAATATAATTAAGTAATTGTGATTATGCTATGTGCAATATCAAAAAGTTAATCTTCATATCATTCGCTTAGAATTTACAGAAAAGGCAACATTTTTCTATGTGATTCAATAGACATGAAGGTAGTATCATTTTAGTTTCAATGTACAGAATTTAGTTATGATGAATTGCATGTACGACGACGAATATGAGTAATATCTGACCGCAGAATCTTTTGAATATCTTGACCAACTGGTTAACCTAAGCAAAAAAAAAAAAAAAAAAAAANAAAAAAAAAAAAAAAAAAAAAAACATATTATGGTACCTATACTGTGGCTGTGGACCTCTGCTATAATGACAAAGATCAATGTCATTATCCTAAGTTATTACAAACATTATTAGCCCTCTGGAATACTTCTTAATGGTCAGTCTCATAAACTGTATTTTTGCACAACCACCAAACTGACCGTCCCAGGCAACCAATTTCCTACATAGCTGTGCTGATTTCATGTCTCACATATCACTCTGCGGTCTCTTTCTCCACGAATAATAAAATAATTTCAACTCAAATCAATATTTAATGTGCAATTATTTATTTATTTGACAAGTAGCCACATAATAAGTGGGATAATGTAGAGTCAGCTGGGTCATTTCAGCAAAATAAACCACATTCAGGGTGATACAAGACCCCTGTTTATATTACAATAATGACCTTTACATAAAAACTATATAAGTGCATGTAAAAGCACTGCAGTTTAGGGAATGGGGGCTTTGCAAACATCCAAAAGCTTCTGGGGTAAATAGAGGGAGAAGAGGAGAGATGGAGAGGTTAAAAGAGAGAGAGGGAGAGGGAGAGAGAGAGATTTATGTAGGAAGAAAAATTACCTTTGTCGCACAGAAGGACAGTGGTAAATGGTGCGTCATTCTGCAGTAATTTACAAATCGCGGAGTGGAAACAAAATTAGATTAAGAGGGTACGTTGAAATGGACCTGCTAAACATCACTATTAATTACACTGTTGTCAAGGGCGAAAATTATTTATTTCTATGGCAGAGGGGAAAACAAAGGCTGTTGGTGGGTTTAAATGGGTTTACAGGCATTTTTCACTTGAGCAACCTTAGAAAAAACAAAAAAACAAAAACAAGGAAAACATAGATTTTCAATTAAAGGACACTAATGTCTACATTACTACTGAAGCAATAAACTTTCTGACTTATGGTGAACAGCGAGAACAACAAAGACCACAGCTTTACGACTCATTGCAGACATTAATGAGCAAGAAAATGTGGGTTTCCGTGCCTCCAAAGATCAACCATTTTGGATGCTTCCCATTAAATTAGTACCTTCAGATGTCTCGATTCTATCATGCATAACTAAGGACAAAGATACCACCCTCATTCAAAGAAAAAAAGTCACACGTCTGGCCAGAAAAAATCCTCTCTCAGACCTTGTGTCATCTTCACATTCTTTTGTTTTCTAATTGTAAAAGCAGAAGAGAAACTCTGTGAAGCTGTCAAAGCAATGAAGATCTCAAGCTGACAGCGTGGTGAACTTCTTTGCGACTTCACAGGAGGTGAGCGGTTTGTCCAATTCCAGTCTGAGCTCCGCTCATTAGGGCACGTCTGCGCAGGCAGCCGGGGGGACGCGGCTGCACCCGGTCCACCCCAACGCATGCATCCAGAGGGGCATCTGGCAGGGCTACACTTCAGGTCAGTCTATCTGAGAAGGGAGCGCATCAGCGGCCACTTCATGGATGGCACGCTGTCTGTGGCTGACAGCTTGTCATTTATCACAGCTGAGCAGTGGCGTCAGGTGGGATCATGATTAATTTCACTTTACCACTTTCAGAAATAAGCCCTATAAATCATCTTAAGCTCCGTGTGCAAGTTTTGTTGTAGCCACATGACAAATCTTTACCACATCCCGCTCCGCCTCAGCGGCCTACAATGGGTCCTGCCACACGGCTCACAAAAACCAGCCAGCGATGGCCAGGAAGGAGAGTGACATTTTGTAAATACCCCAAGGATTATTAAAGCAAGACAGCTCTGGTTAGAGCCCACAGCGACAGCGAAAGAAACCACGTTGGCCATTTGTAAAGATAAAAGCCTAGCACTCTTCCTTCACTGTTCATCTGTTTGTCGCTTAGCTGAACGTTTTTTGCTTTAGCTTTATTTGGCATCCTAACACATGCTAATGATATAGATGTGTCATTGAGATGTAAAACAGACTTTAATCAACTGTGGGTGGAAAGATAGCGCTCTTCATAAGTCAAGAGGTAACGTAACGTCTTCGGTAGCGCAGGTGGCAGCTTGCCAAACCGTCAGTATGCTTATTAACAGTTTTTATATCACTTTAATCAGATGTCTTGGACTATAAGCTAAAATTGTGCTCTGCTTTCACAGGGTGAGTGCTCAAGTCATTTTAAAAGCATGTAATTGATGCCCATGTCACATCTGAAGTTATCATCTTCCGCTGAGATGCTGTTTTTCTTTCCAGCTTTGGATGCCAGGCTACTTAATTAAGTGATGACTTCCAAATTTAAATCAGATCGCTCGAAATACACAACACTTTTTTTCCTTCAAAAGTGCCTTGTCAAAGAACCGATTCACTCAATAATATATTTGGTAGCCAAGCGTGATGCTATCCCTTAATCTATTGTCCACCGCCTCCATATCTCTTTTCCGGATGGCGGGTAATACTTCAGGACGGATGCCCTACATGCTAGAGTAATGTGACACTTAAACGATTTCCTCATAAGGCCCTGTGACAGATAGCAGTGGGTAAACAGCTGCTGCATGTTACATTTTCTGTCCGCTCTGTATGCATTTCAATGGCCGCACTTTGCTCCAATTTATTCCCATCTTGGAGATACAGACCGTTTCCAACTGTGCCAAAATCCATATTGCCCAATAACACAGTATGCACTTCCCTGGTGAACTCGACAAATGCCACACAATCAAGGCTCCCCAGCTGCTAAGCTATGCCCCACAACACTTTGCTCAGGCACAGAGGCAAGTGAAGCTAATCGATTCCAAGGCTGTGCCTCTCAACCAAATGTAGTCCTGTTTCTAAGACGTAGTCCCTGAAAAGGAACTTGAAATTCAAAATTACATCCATTGCATGGAGAGAAGAAAGGGAAAAAGCAAGATGTTTGTTTGTTTTCTTTTACCTGAGAATAAGGGCAGAACATATTTTGTATGCAACAGATGTGTAGTGTTGTCATGATACTGGAATCTCTAACCTCGATACAGTACCTTGGAAAATATCAATATTCGGTAACACTTTAGTTTAGGATCCAATTCTAACTATTAATAGTTGCTTAATAGCATGCACATTACTAGGATATTATCACTTATAAAGCACATATTAATGCCTTATTCATTTTCTACATCCCTTAAAGGGATAGTTCACCCAAAATTGAAAATTATCCCATGATTTACTCACCCTCAAGCCATCCTAGGTGTATATGACTATCTTCTCTCAGACGAGAACAATGAGAGTTATAAGCTCTTCCAAGCTTTATAAGGGTAGTGAATGGCGTTCACGATTTTGAAACCCCAAAAAAAGTGCATCCATCCATCAAAAAAGTATTCCACACAGCTTCAGGGGGTTAATAAAGGTCTTCTGAAGCGTAGAGATGGGTGTTTGTAAAAAATATATATCCATATTTACAACTTTATAAACTATAATAACCAGCTTACGGCAAACATCCGTGTGGAAGTCAACTTACGGCGGAAGCATAACCTCTAACGTGACGTATGATGTATTGACAAATGCAGAAGCACAGAAGATAGAGCAAAACAAAACACTGTTCACGAATTAGAAGTCTAAAATGAGAATTTTTAAATAGAAATGAGGATTTCAATATAAGAGAGGAACTTGAGTTTGTTGCACAGCCCTATTTGTTTGAACCGCGAGAGGCGTCTACTCTCACCTACGTCCTACGTCATACGTCCTACGTCAAAAGTCATGTCAGAGGTTACTCCGCAGTAAGTCGGCTTACGTACGGATGTTTGTCGGAAGCTGGTCATTATAGTTTATAATGTTTTAAATATGGATATTTTTCTTTCAAAAACCCATCGCTTTGCTTCAGAAGGCCTTTTTAACCCCCTGAAGCCATGTGGAATACTGTTATGATGGACAGATTTACTTTTTTGGGGTTCAAAATCGTGAGCACCATTCACTACCATTAAAGCTTGGAAGAGCCAGGATATGTTTTATTATAATTCTTGATTGTGTTCATCTTAAAGAAGATAGTCATATACACCTAGGATGGCTTGAGGGTGAGTAAATCATGGATAATTTTCATTTTTGGGTGAAGTAACCCTTTAATCCTTCCCACTACCTAAACCTAACAAATACCTTTCTAACTATTAATAAGCAGTAATAAGCAGCAAAAGTTGTAGTTAATAGTTAATAGTGAGAATTTCACCCTAATCTAAAGTGTGACCCACTATTCGATACTATTTTCAATACCATGAGGAAAAATTGCTACAACACTAAGGGCATACAATTTGAACAGTATGTAAGCTAATTTAATTTTGACCCTAGTCAAAGTATTTTTTTTTATCAACTGAAACTGAGATTTATCAGGCTGTGTTACTATTATATATAAATATATGCATTTATTTAATGTTTATTTTACAGTAGTAAAATTACAATACTTATGATTTAATTTCTTCACTTGCAAGAGTTAAACCCTCAAGCTTTTATTTTGATGGGTTTATAAATGCTTAATAGAGTTCTGCATAAAATGTTTCAAATGCTCTAAACATCAGTCCCCAAAAATGTTGGAAAAATTGTAAAAAACAAAACTAGTGTGTATCGATGATGGTACAACATTTTAAATAATCAGTATCTTCATTTATCAGAAAATCTATTTTTGACAACACCGATGGTTGCTATTGGGTATTTATATTCTCATTGAAGTATTCTTGGTCTGAAGTTTTAATTGGCTTCAATAAATAAATCATTTGTGCTCCACCTCAACAGATGTGCACTACGGCATTTCATAATATTTGCCGCACAGGTATATGTTAGGTGCCATCGATGGTACTTTTCAAAGTCTCCCTGAAACAAGTAAACAATGAAAAAAATAAATATTTCAGAACTTCATCATTGTGACCTGTTTTCTATATTGCACAAACTCCTCTCCTCACAGAAGGTCCCGAGACACCGTCATTTATAGCTCTGAGCTACAGTAACTGTGAGATATGATTGCTTTGAGCACTTCTCATGCACAGACGTTTCAGATGGTGCAAATGAAACTAATTTGACTGGGGAGGGAGCACTTTAATGCATTTTGAGTGCTTTTTGTAGGCTCTGCATTTGTATGGGTGTTTCACACGCACACACCGTTGTTCGGTTGGGAGGGCCAGGCTCGGATTGCCACCGCCACAGGCAGAGGGCCAACTGTGGTTTCAGGGTGCTGGGAGGGTATCCCATAAAAATGCATGGCCACATGCTGCTTGCAAAGGCTTTTCATCTTCCCTCTGTCTGCCGAGCCCCAAACACCTGGAGCACAAGGGGAGTCCGGAGTGCATGTGTGTGCACAAGGAGGGATATGCACACACACACAGGGATGCGTGGGCTTTGTCTGCCCGTCTGCCGGTCAGCTCTCTGACTGCTTATTAATTTAGAAGCGCTTGTGGTCTCTAGGGACAGAGAGATAAATGCCAGCAGCAGAGGCAGGCCGGCGGTGAACTCATAAAACCTATTAAAGGAAGCTGTTCATCACCTCCATCAGCAGGCCTGATTATGGCCAGGGCCAGCTGTAAACCTCCACAGCCCTCAGCGGAGCCCCAGACACACCACTCACTCCGTAGCTCTGCTGCCCACCCAGCGACTCCCATTACGGTGAGGGATGTGACCGCTATCCCGACTACATAAGGGATTTATCGACAGACGCAAACACAGTGCCCAACGTAGCTTTAAATGCCAGTCACTGTGGTATTAGTGGCTGACTTGTTTTCCCTCGCAATTGCGTTTCGCGTGTGTCAACGGTGTTGTATTATCATACAAATACTTGCGAGATGAACATTTATTAAAAAAAAGACATTTGCTGCCTCTTGCGGTTGCCACAAATACAAGATAAAGATAAACTCATCACCCTCCATCAGATTTCCCCTCGGTTTTGCTTGTATCAGCAAGCGAGCGTACCAGCCAGGGTGCTTCGCTCCTACTGTATGTCGTTTTCTTCTATTAGGAGGTTATATTCACATCCTCCCCTCCCCTTCAATGATGTATTTCGCTTATTTGTGTCTTTACGCATCACAACCGCCGTTTAGAAGCTCTTGCCCGCTGAGAGCAGGGAAACGGCGTGCCAAAGCATCAGTCAAAGACCGAACCTACTTTACAATCAAACATTATGAACTGCTGTTGGAATTAGGACAGCTTCCAGGGAACTAGGGGACACAAAATTATCCAAATCCCATTAATCTTTTTTGAGAGAGATGCTGACATTTTGTAGTCTAATTAAAAATGCCACACAATGAATTTTCGAATGGTAACAATAATTAGCAATTGTCTAGGGACGAGAAAAGGGGACACAAATGCAATGGCTATGGTGTATACGTGCATGGCTTTTCGCTTATCACAGTCAGATGGGGAAAACGGGTGAAAAAGGGCTCTTTGATGCATTGTAGTTCCGCATGTTACTATGGTCACACATTCTCTGAACCTCAATTAATTAAGTAGCGCAAAATGCCACAGCATGCTGCGAATAATTTAGATTAATGCATCCATTAAATTATCTGTTGCTATCATAATCAAGCATTTACAAGGGACATTTCCCCAGTGATTACTATTATAGTATATTTATTATATTACATTATATATGACCTTGCCATTGCTACCACCATACAATACTGTTTACATAACATTCTAAATGCATAAATGTCCAGTTCCAAACATTATTATATTACATTATATATCTAAATCTATACTCATTTGCATTTCCTTATACATTTTCTGCTGTGGATTGGAGGGGCCAAAATGACATCTCGAGTCCAGATGCTGAGGCCAATCATGATGTGAAACTGCCAAGTGATACACTCCATAAGATCCATCCATCTGTCACTCCAATTCCCTGGTCAGCAAATCATTTCTTTTCCAAAGACACATGTGAAGCAGACGTCTCCGTCCCACTTTAATCATCACTCCGTGCTCGAAATAACAGAGGCTGTCCCGTGGACCGCTGTCGTTTCTGGTGATCATAACAGATAATTACCCGCCTCCCTGGACAGCCATACTGCACATCTCTCCCAGAAGCACTATCTCCTAGTGAATGTGCTGTACTCGTGAAAGCTCAGAGTGTGAGTAACGAGCAAGAAGTGGCAGTGATTCAGTCCCTTATGTCATCCAGATAGTCTTCAGGTGGCAAGCAAAGGTAAGTCAAACTTCACCTACAAAAAATGACTTTTTATCTTGAGGAGGAGAATGAATTAATCAATAAAAAGAATGACCAGTAAAAAATGGTACGCTCATAATTCCTCACAAGTGGCAGGTCTGGATCTGGGCGTGTGTTTTGGCAACAGGGGGCACTGTTGCTGTTCTGAAGGAGAGAGCTGGCAGCTTGCCGCAGTGAGTGAGTGACCAAAAGAAAAATCATTGCTCAGTGACCGGCGGGGAAGCTACACTGATCGCCATTGATCCTTTAGTGCTGTCCCCTTGCTTGACCACTGCCCTTGTGCCCGTGCAAGGCTAGCATAGTTTTATCAGACTGGACCACTGCATTAGAGCCCATACAGAATAACCCCATTACTGTATGGATGCCTCGGTGTGCAATGAAGGGAAAGTCGAGCGAGAGACCTCAGAAGCTCAGAGGATGTTCTGCATATTACCTGGATATATTGTACATCCACCTTATCGGTTGGTATTAGTTGGCAATATATTATAAAATTCCTCCATCTTTAAAAGGGTATAATAAATGATAGTGTGGATGGGGGAAATTGTAGCTAAATTGTAGCTAATCCCAATCTGAAAGACAACTGTAAATTCAGACATACTGTACATTAAAGAAAACTACTGAGACTGCACATAAATTACTGTACACATGAGTGCATTAGTTACATGCATCTTTTAATGAATTAACAAATTTTTGCAATTACTAAAAGACAATTCTGCTATGGATTGGTGATATAAAGTTGTTTTTATGATTAAAATTGGAGATTGAATAGTTAAATTACATGACACAGAAAAAAATGTGTGAAATGAAACATTTATACTTTTAGTAAAAGGATAAAAGCAGGTTTTGAAGTATTGGATTAGTTTGGAGTTTTGAAAGTTAACTTGTGAAAACAACAACAAAACGTTTTTCTTTTTCTGCAATAGAGATTGAATAAATTGGTTATTAAAATATGTTTGTATGACTCATCCCAAGTATGTAAAATATAAAGCTACAAATATAATCTGGTATGAGTTATTTTGCACTGTGAACCACTGCAAAAAGGATAGATAGATAGATAGATAGATAGATAGATAGATAGATAGATAGATAGATAGATAGATAGATAGAAAAGAAAAGAAAAGAAAAGAAAAGAAAAGAAAAGAAAAGAAAAGAAAAGAGCTGGTTGGTAAACTGATCAATTTATTTTCTAGACACATACACCGACACAAGCTCCCACTCAAACACAAACAAACATGTACTTCCATATGCACACCCACATTCACAAACGTCTCAACCAAAATCTATAATCAAGATCCTGTGCTCCACCCCCTCCAGTGAGGCCAATTGGTATTCTGGGAGATCCTCTGCCCCCTGTTGCGTTCCCAATCTCCAACCAGGAAAGAGAGAAAAGAGGTCACTAAGCCCAAGGATGGAAGATGCCTGGCGATGGATTAATGGCTAGTAGAACAAATGAAGTCTTGGAGAGAGTTTATATCTTTCAATACAAAGCAGAAAAGTGGATGGCTACCTTATTTTATACTGGTCCTCCACACAGTTTGCCTGCATTAGCACACCGCTGAAACAGCACTGACTTTCACCGTGCATGAGAAGGAGAATAGGATGAAATCTACTTACTGCATTGAAATGAGGTAACGCACATCTTTCAAGTGAAATTGAGTGTTGTTGGCAGTACAGTGGAGCTCAGATTGAAATTGGATCATGGTGTAGGATGATAGTTATTTTTAACACAACATGCACATGGTATAAATGTATACATTGTAGTATACGGGTTGAAATAAGACAAATAAGTATATGGGGGTCATTCTTCAAAAAAATGTATGCATATTTTTTTTCTTTTAACAGACAGCAAAAGAGCTCCTTCAGAAAATCACATGAACAATAACTCAAGACTGGGCATTACTACAATAAAACAACAAACAACAACAATAAACAGAAATGCAAATTCAATTAATTATCACTAATTAATTATCACTAAATTTCTGTTTGCATATTTGATGACCAGATTTGACTGGCATATCCAAATATACAGCCCAAGAGATATCTGTGTACTCAAGGGCACTGCTCACGGGCAGATGCTACAAATACTATAACAGACCAAAGGTCTCTTGATGTTGTGTAATGTGTATAACAAAGAAGAATGGTATGATGGGGTTTTGATTTTATTTTCTTTCACTACTCGAAACCACAAACAGCAAACCAAAGCACTTTCCTAAACACTTGTCTATGTGCCCTGCAAAATGGTCCTGATCCAAGAGGTCTTTGAAAGATAATATAAGAAGAATTTAATAATAGAACTTATGTAACAGAATGATACAGCTACCGAGAATCCATGAAACTACAATATATATATTTTGAGACAAAAGACTTGCTTTTCAGTTATGCTAACAATGATTAAATAGTAACACTTTACAATAAGGTTGCATTTCTTAACATTAGTTAAACTAACAATGAAAATGCCTAAAGCATTTATTAATCGTAATCTTAATGTTAATTTCAAAATGTACAAATACGTTATATATTGATATTATTTAATAAACATGAACTAACCTGAACCAACAATAAAGTTGTATTTTTATTATCTTAAGTTAACAAAGATGAATAAATACTGTAACAAATTGCTCATTGTTACTTAATGTTAACTAATGTGACCTTTTTGTAAAGTGTTACTAATTTAATAAAGTAAAGTATATTCAGGAAGCAAAGGCCTTGTGTTTAACCACTGTGGTCAAAGGCCCTGTCTACACCTGCTATTAATATGCGTTTTGGTCGATCGGATCACAAGTAGAAGAGGGAGACGCATACCCATTTACACCTGGTGTTTTAATTCATCTCTTTTGTCCACTTTCAACAACTTCTCTTCTGATTTTTTCAAGGGGAGGTCTATGGGCTGGTAAATGTATGTTTAAACGCTGGTAAACATTGTCCACATGATCCGATCTTAATACCAGGTGTAAACAGGGCCAAAAAGGCCATCAAAAACACAGTGGGAGAAAAATGCAGAATACCTGTATTGCAATAACATTATTCTCCATAATTGGGAGCGAATAGATTTGTTGTGAAGTGCAAAGTGGGCTCACATTGACTGCTCCGTTCACAGAAATTCAAGTGTGAAATACACATGCCCGTACTACATTACAGCTCCCGGATCAACACCATACTGTATTAAAAGCAAAATACTAACACTTCACAAAGTTCTATATGTCAAGATTACAAAATCATTTCTACACCATATATTATTCTAGGTAATACTAATTTATAATTACACAATTGTTCATTGTAAATTCATGTTTGTTCATAATACATTACAAATACTGATGTTAATGCAACTTGAAATGCTAAAAATGTATTAATGTACACTACCATTCAAATAGTTGGGGTCATTAAGATTTTTAAAAATGTTTTTGAAAGTAATTTCTTATGTTCACCAAGGCTACAGTAAAATTATGAAATATGATTACAAATTAAAATAACTGTTTTCTATTATAATATATTTTTAAAATGTCAATTATTCCTCTGATTACAAAGCTCAATTTCCAGCAGTTTTCAGTGTCACATGATCCTTTAGAAATCTTTCTAATATGTTGAATTGGTGATCAAGAAACATTTCTTATTATCAGTGCTGATAAAACAGTTGCACTGCTGACAATTTTTGTGGAAACCGTGATAGAAAGAAAGCTATTTATTTGAAATATAAATCTTTTGTAATATTATAAATGTCTTTACTATGATATTTGATCAATTAAATGTGTCGATGAATAAAGAATTAATTAAAAATAATAAAAAAAAAAACTTTTGAGTACAATATATGAGAATTAATGTTGTAAAAGTAGTGTTCTTGTTTTTATTTATTTAATTAATTAATTAACTATTAGCTTATGTTAACGTATACACACTCTAAAAACTGCTGGGTTAAATATGGACAAAACCAGGGATTGGGTTGTTTTCACCCAGCCATTTTTTTTCAACCAATTTTGGATTTATTTTTTTAGCCAGCAATATAGTAATATAGTAAAAGGCGTGTTTTTGCTCACCCCCAAATAGGGGCAAATTTGTGGGGTATTTTAAGCTGAAACTTGACCAGACCANAATATATGAGAATTAATGTTGTAAAAGTAGTGTTCTTGTTTTTATTTATTTATTTATTTATTTAATTAATTAATTAACTATTAGCTTATGTTAACGTATACAGTGGAATCTTGGTAAAAAAGTTACCAGAAAAATAAACCAGCTAAAATACCTGTTCAACAACTTTTTGTGTTTCAAAACAAGTACGTAGCCTACTCAAAAAAACATTTAATCATTTAAAAATAAATCACGTTCGTCAATGTGCATCACTTCACCCTCGCATTTGCTCTCCGTCTCGGATTTACACCAATGTATGTGTTACTTATGCATGAAGTCTTGAGTTAAAAGACTTGCTGAAACAAGGAACACCAGCACATCTATTCAAGGAAACTTTTAAAAACATACAATCAATACATCAGGGTGATGAACTCCCAATCAATAGCATTCGGTGCCGTGGAATGGAATTGAAAAAGCAGGTATTGGGAGATGTTTTATTATCTGTGCTGGAAGCTCAAAGTTGCACTGGCCAAGGAGACCCAGATAAGAATACAATAGCTGCTCTGCTGTCAGTAGAGGTCATACTCCAGTGAGTTGAATTCTGCCCGTAACTCCTAAACTAAAGTTTCCTCATAAACACATTTGTGCTTGCCGAACTCCTGTTTAGAATCTTTCAAAAAGCCAGTTACTTTTGTAGAAGCCGCACATATATGTCGAGTGGTGCTTCAGACAAGTGTACTAGTTTCTCCTGCACAAGCTGATAAAGCCTTTAGTCCAAGAGAAGTTGTGAGGGAGGGAGTGAAAGACAGAGGCTAGCTACAGCAGTAGCCTTGACTCCTGAGGATACCCACGCAAGAACCCATAGAGAGAGCCTTGGGACTAAGGCTGCAAATCCAGCCTGATCCGTGTGACCTATCCGAGCTTCATACATCTCTCTCATCTGACCGTGGAGGGAAAGGGAGGGCCTCTGGCATGGTACTGCATGTGGCCCACTTGCACTTACTTGTTTAATTGCCTCAGTGTCTTTTCCACACGTTCTACGTGGCCTCTGCCCTGTGCATGGAGATGCGTTCACTGCGATGGAGCAGCGAAAGCCGAGCGTGGTAATGTCATTATCTGCAGGACTTTCTAGCAACTGTCAAAATCCAAAAATACTGTCTCTCTCTGGCATGATTTCCTAGAGTGCAGCTGATTTTTTGTTCTTCTATTCAGCTCGTGTTGGCCTAGGAGCCAAAAGCTGAGAAAAGAGGCACATCGAGAATAATTTATTTGTGCTTGTTGAACTACACAGCAGATAGCGTTTTCACTTAATGTTGGGTCAACGATCTTCAGCGCTATTCGGATGGGATTTGTTTTCTAAAAGATTTTTTTTTAGTTGCAATTGCTAATGAAGAACGTCTGTGATTTCATGCACTGATTCAGACGGGATTGGGATCTTTGTAGTTACTACTAAAGTGGGAGTTTGTGTCTGGATGTGGGCGTTACAGAAGGTTGTGTGCTCTGGATCTGTGCATATATCTGATTATTATTATATTCTGTACATTATTATAAACAGATTAGAAAAATTCAGCACGCTATCATACGTTGCTAAAACATTTAATGCAATGTTTTGGTCATCCAGTCTTGTCATGATAGATAGATAGATAGATGGATAGATAGATAGATAGAAACAAACAGACTTATTAGATACTTTTGATCTTTTATTGTTTTATGTTTTTTTAATGTTTTTCTCTTATACACACTGCTCACAATTAATCATACCCTTTTATTCAATACTTTTTGCAACCTCCTTTTCCCAAGATAACAGCTCTAAGTCTTCACCTATAATGCCTGATGAGTTTGGAGAACACCTGACAAGAGATCAGAGACCATTCCTTCATGCAGAATCTCTCCAGATCCTTCAGATTCCAGCTCCATGCTGGTGCTTTTGCTCTTTAGTTCACTCCACTCATTTCTTTTGGGTTCAGGTCAGGGAACTGGGACGACCATGGCAGAAGCTTCATTTAGTGCTCACTGACACATTTTTGTGCTGGTTTTGATGTTTGTTTTGGATCACTGTCCTGATGGAAGATCCAACCACGGCCCATTATTGGATTTCTAGCAGAAGCAGCAGGTTTTGATTTTTTATCTGTTGGTATTTGCTTGAATCCAAAATACCATGTATCTGAACAAGATGTCCAGGACCTCCAGCAGAAAAATAGGCCCACAACATTAAAGATCCAGCAGTATATTTAACCGTGGTCATGGGGTACTTTTTATCCATATGNGTTCAGTTCAGGGGACTGGGATGGCCATGGCAGAAGCTTGCTTTTGTGTTCAGTGACCCATTTTTGTGTTGGTTTTGATGTTTGTTTTGGATCATTGTCCTGATGGAAGATCCAATCACGACCCATTACATGACTTCTAACAGGGACAGTCAGGTTTTGATTTTTTATCTGTTGGTATTTGATAGAATCCATGATACCATGTATCTGAACAAGATGTCCAGGACCTCCAGCAGAAAAATAAGCCCAAAACATTAAAGATACAGCAGTATATTTAATTGCACACATGGGGTACTTTTTACCCCTGTGTGCACCAAACCCATCTTGAGTGCTTGCTGCTAAAAAAGCTAATTTTTGTTTCATCTGACCATAGAACCCCTCCTGTTTGAAGTTCCAGTAGTGTCAGTTACTTTTCAAATGTTCTATGGTCAGATGAAGTAAACAAATTTGCTTTTTTAGCAGAAAACACTTAAGATGGGTTTGGTGCACACAGGGGTAAAAAGTACCCCATGTGTGCAATGAAATATACTGCTGTATCTTTAATGTTGTGGGCTTATTTTTCTGCTGGAGGTCCTGGACATCTTGTTCAGATACATGGTATCATGGATTCTATCAAATACCAACAGATAAAAAATCAAAACCTGACTGTCCATGTTAGAAGTCTTATAATGGGCTGTGGTTTGATCTTCCATCAGGACAATGATCCAAAAACAAACATCAAAACCAACACAAAAATGGGTCACTGAACACAAAAGCAAGCTTCTGCCATGGCCATCCCAGTCCCCTGAACTGAACCCTAAAGAAAATGAGTGGAGTGAACTGAAGAGAAGAAGCACCAACATGGAGCTGGGAATCTGAAGGATCTGGAGAGATTCTGCATGAAGGAATGGTCTCTGATCTCCTGTCAGGTGTTCTCCAAACTCATCAGGCATTATAGGTGAAGACTCAGAGCTGTTATCTTGGGAAAAAGAGGTTGCAAAAAGTATTGAATAAAAGGGTATGATTAATTGTGAGCAGTGTGTATTAGAGAAAAAAATGTCTCTCATAATGAGATTTTCCCCCCATTTAAAATTATTATTCTCCAATGCAAGGTTGGATTTTTGTAGATTTTTTAAATAAAAGATCAAAAGTATTAACGATGCAGATTTATTTTCACAGCCATCTTTGGTCATATTTACCAAGGGTATGAATAATTTTGAGCACGACTGTAGATAGATAGATCATTGTATTAACTCAAAATTTTAATTTCAATTCCAGGTAACTCACTTTTTTAAGTTAAATCAACAATTCTTTCTTTATTTTTTTTTACAGTGCAGAGAAAACTACTCATAAGAATAAGGCTTCTTTCTTCTCTTCTTTATTGTGAGAACACTTAATGAAAATAAGAGCAACGGAGGAGGGGATTAATCCCTTTGTTGGGCTTTAGGCTCACCGTGTCATATTAGTCCAGTCTAGGTGAGCCAGCTCTTGCTCTCGTTTGCCAGAGAAGAAGCAGATGGCTTGGACACCACACATCCCACAGGAGGCAAGCTCGGTTGCATTTTCATCCTTTCCTTCAGTTCATGAGGTCATTCAGGTGGATCGAAGTGTAATTGGCAACATGTTGGCAAATGAGGACGCTAAGCTAGTGGGGTAACATTCATCCAGACTTGTAAATATCAAATGAAAGTGTAGAGTGAAATTACCTGTCGAGGGGCTTCTCTTCATTAAATACCATCTGAAACGTAACACAGTTACTAATGGGTGCTGCAGCTATGCCGGATGATATCAGAGAGAGGCATACATCAAGAAACAGATTGTTAATATCAACCGTTTCATCTGGCTGATGGTGAAATAAAGGCCAATGGAGCTTGCAGTAACACGGCGCGACATGGAGCGCCGTCTAATGGGACGAGCAGTCTGCACGGCAGGAATGTAATGGAGTGAGACGTCATTTTTCACCAGGGAGCATGACAAATGTCGAGGTGCTGTAACACGCTATTTGTAAACGTAGCGCTGAGACATATCCTGATTAGCCAAGGTTAGGCCAGGACAAATCAGACAGCTTCCCTCACGAACACTGAAAGTTTCAACCCAAAGGAGCACAACGCA
Source organism: Anabarilius grahami (assembly GCA_003731715.1). Classification (NCBI taxonomy): domain Eukaryota; kingdom Metazoa; phylum Chordata; class Actinopteri; order Cypriniformes; family Xenocyprididae; genus Anabarilius; species Anabarilius grahami. The sequence goes on from RJVU01035834.1 coordinate 921,281, forward strand.
ACTGCAAGTCATTCATTGTCAAAGAGTGAACAATTTCTGCCGACATTGCTTATGCGATGTGGGTGTGTCCAACAAAGTTGAGAAAAGTTGATCATTGTGTAAATGAGTAGTGACTCAGTATGGTGACTACTATACTATATATTATATTATACTACTATCTGTATATATAAATTGCAACATCCAGAAAAAATGCTGCATCAGTGTTTCCTATTCATTAACTATACTGTGGCAGCTAATCTGTCTCACCACAGTTTCATAGTGAATTGAAAATATATTTAAATTTCTCATAACGTAAAAGCTCTTTAACATTGTTTTGCAACATTGCTTTGGCAAAGTATCTGTCAAACGAACTAAAATCGAAAGCACAATATGATTTAATCCCCTAATCAATTCGCAAAAGACTGCAACTTAAAGAGTTAGTTCACCCAAAAATGAAAATTATCCCACGATTTACTCACCCTCAAGCCATCCTGTATATGACTATCTTCTTTCAGATGAACACAATTGGAGTTGTATTAAAATATCCTGGCTCTTCCATGCTTTATAATTGTAGTGGATAGTGCTCACAATTTTGTAGCCCAAAATAGTATTTATTTATATGGTAACACTTTACAATAAGGTTCATTAGTTAACATTAATTAACTACATTAGTTAACATGAACTAATAATGAACTGCTCTTATACAGCATTTATTAATCTTGTTAATGTTAATTTCAACATTTACTAATATATTATTAAAATCTTGTTAACATTAGTTAATGCACTGTGAACTAACATGAACAAACAATGAAAAACTGTATTTTCATTAACTAACGTTAACGAAGATCAGTAAATACAGTAACAAATGTATTGCTCATGGTTAGTTCATGTTAGTTAATGCATTAACTAATGTTTAACTAATGAACCTCATTGTAAAGTGTTACCATTGATATTTAATTGAATAAGTCTGTTTGCACTGCATATTTCAGAGTGAAGTGCACGCTTTGTTTGCGCGATCAGCTCGTGATCCGTTGTTTTCCGCATCTCAGAACAGCTCAGTTCACAGTGAAAGAATGCAGTGAACTCCATCTCTAAATTTGCTGTGAGTTTAGCGTGCATTTGGGAACATAATAGGCACCAGTTATATTTTATTTTCACATTCACATAATATCCAACATTATTTTGGGCAGATGATTACAACCAGGAACATGCACAGATAGACCCCAAGTGGTGCTCAAGCATTGTGACATCATATTTTGAACATTGTATTTTGTGTTTACAAAATGAATATAGTTAAGCAATATCACACAAGCAAGAGTGCTATTTTTTTAAATATAAGCATTATTGCAAAATGTGATATTCATTTTATACAACAGTTCTATAAACAAAAAAAAGTTGATTGTATGAATTGACCATCTTTAGACACAACGTTGTCAATTTTGACTGTTTTTGTTTTAATGAAAATAGTTCCAAACAAAGCAGAAAAGTTGCATCTCCCAGCAACACACAGTGGTGTTTCGTTCTTGAATGATTCACAGTTTTTGAATGAATTGGTTGAGTCAATGATTCAATGACCCATTCATAAAGTCAGTGGACACTCGCTTTTTTCATGAATGAATCAGCCAGTTTGAACGAATTGACTAAATGAATGATTCTATGATTAACTTATTATGACTTGCTACCACCTACTGGTTATAGTTTAATATATACGATTAACAACAACAAAAACATCTCAGAACAGAAATGATAATCATCTTGTTATTGTGAATCATGCAATATACAATGACTTTCCCCAAAACAAAAACTGATTCCTTGTCTGATGTCTGATTTTTACTGGCAATACATCTAATTTGTGATCAAACTTCAAAAGCTAGTTGTGCAGCCCACCAACAACGTTAAAATATCCAGCAGTACAAATGCCTACTAGGCAACCAACAACCCAGCAACCTCCAGTTATGAAATCCCTTTATGTTTGAACAGGGCACAAGGTTTCCCTTATGAACGTTTTCACAGAAATTTGCCTCTCCAGTACGTCACCTTTACCTGCAGGGCGCCGGTGCTTTTCAGCACAGAGTACTATGGAATTGATTGCAGCATCTGAGCCATGTTTTGCCACACATGCTTACCTCTCAAACATGATATGCGAGGATGCGGCACTGCGGTTTTATAGGTCAGCAGGCACGAGCGGCTTCTAACGGAGCTATTTTGAGTGATGATGGAGAAAGTTGCTGGCGTGGAGAGCCGTGATTTACTGGCTCGTCCGGCTCGGTAATGAGGAGTAATTCTGCCTTGACACCCCCACCCCTCCTCCCCGCTCCGCACCTCACCACCCACCCCTTTTGATGAGCGGTGTCAGAGAAACAGCGGGACGGTCAGTGCTTCTTCACTATGTCTTCTGCAGGAAAGGAGAACCTGACACTTGTCTTATTAACCACAGGATCCAGCATGTATCTTCATTAATAGCCTATTAAAAGCGACAGGGAAAATATGAGAAACTGACCTCTTTTACACAATTTCCGTCAAAGAAATGGGGGAGAACTTACATGATTTATGTTTCCAGGAGAAAAAAAAAATAAGTTATTTAGCTGAAGTTCAAAGGCTAAATAAATCATCATTAGCCTAGCAAAGAAAAAAAAACAACAACAAATCTTTAAGGTACCAAATGCGACCAAAGCAGAGTTCATCCCAAAAGGCATTCCGGATGGGAGCCAAACCATCGTTTGCTGGTCTCATGACTCACGCTGGGTTAGAACCCACAATAGCCTCGAGGTCAGACAGGGAGTAAAACTAGTGCTCCACAGCCTTTTTACCGCACTCCACAAAACATTCAATACATCCTGTGGGAAGGGACGTTGGGAATTGAGGTACAGGTGATAAATGTCAGTGTACATTTATATAAAAAGATCGCCATGAATTCCATTCATCTAGCTGTATGGTGAATAAGAACAAATGAACCTTGATCACCTCGAACAACATGAAAATGAATGCGTCTGCAATGCCAGAGGTTTTCAAATAGCAAACACGACAATGTAATGAGACATTAGAACATACAATACAGAACAGCTTGTGCAGGCCTGTAACATGACTCCATAGGGCATTTATTAATTTAAATGTAATTTAAGTTCATGCAGCCAATCATCTGTAAATAAAAAATACAAAAATCAAGAATCAAAGTGCAGAAACAATACTAAAAGCGGTGAATCTAAGCCATGTTGTTTTATTTCCAGTATTAGTTTGGTGTCCCTTCAAAGAATGAGTCAAATGCAATCTCACTCACACCGAGAACAGCACTGAATCGAAGAGAACGGCCTCTATTCCTTCTTAAGTCTTAATTAGTTGTAGCAAAGCCAGATACACTCTGCTCCTTTGAATGGATTCACTCTGGAAGGATGGAAAAGCATCAAAGATGTAATTTTCCCCCATGTCAGTTTGGTGAAAGAACAAGAGAAAATCGTATGTCCTCTTTTCCTTCAGAATGATTTTCATTCAGTGTCCACACAACCGGTTATTATCTTTATGACACTACTCCATCCAAGCTCACACCTCATGGATCTCTGCTTATTAACAATTTAGTCATTGATTCACAATTAAACATTAGATCTACATTTAAAAAAAAAAATGCATAATGGCAGTGCTCAGCCGGCAACATACTGTATTATATCTACTATGAGAGGGTATATTGCTGTATGTAAGGTCAAAGAAGGTCAAGCTTGCTGAGCCTGGAGACATTTCAGTTGACTAAACTGCCTTGGAGGGTTCATGGTCCACACAGTGGAGGTATAGAAATAGAATAGTGGATGTATGGATGGAAGGGTAAATAAATAAAAAAATATTTCCACCCTTGCAGTCTGTTTGGAGGAGATGTGCATGAAATACCCTGGGGGTGAATCTTGACAGTGATGGTCTGCCACCTGAGTTTATTTGTAACATTACTTTACTTCAAAGGATCCTCCTGTTGGATATTGCCATTAAATTGGCTTTCCACTGGCTGATCTTATCATAGCTGTACACTCTTCAATCCATCAACCTTCGCATCTGAAACATTTCAAGAGGTAAAATCTAACGTTTGCTTTATGAAAAGGAATTTGAAGAGTGAAGCAGAGTTGGTGCTGTTCTCGGACGGACCATGAGGTGCTTGTCAAACAGTATCCTGTGGACTTCTGCTGATCATAATCATAATCATCATTGCAATATTAGTTATTATGTGTACAACTAACAAATTTGTCTTTATTTGCCCTTTATGTGCCCCTAAAGCACTTGTGGCAGTTTTTGACAATGACAGGCAGATTCAGGAGAGGCTTCATCTCACTGACCCTAACCAACACTTGTATGCTATGCACTCAAAAGAAAAAATATATTAAATGTTTAAGATGCTGTAAAATACCACATTTTTTAAAATCATTGATTTAAACATTTGAAGAGTCAAAAAAATCACCTTTCTATTAACCTATTACAAAACCAGTTTAGTTCTGAAGCTTGTACAGAATGGTGTCATGTAACTGACCAGTGTCAGAAAAGGACTTCACATGATCTCAGTTCATCTCTCTTCTTTCTAAACATCCACTCACTTTTGGTATGTTTTTTCTTTTTTCTTCTTTTTCTTTTTTTCGAGTTTAAAAATAAAAGTCAGCATGTGAGAATGACAGTTGTCAGCTGGTGAGAAGTGTTTTATTTTTACCTGCTATATTTTAACCTACAGTAGAAAGAAGCTTTAAGCTATCAGGCTCTATTACATTCATTTCCAAAGGAAGAGTAAGTAACAGTATGAAAATATCATGAACTGTAAGCCATGTGCATGTTTCTATTTCAAAAACAGTTTGCTTTAACAGTAAATGAGTTGGGGTTAAACGTAAGACTTCACTGTGCCTGTGCAGGATGAAGTGCAAAAGAAAGGAGTGCAATATTTGACATTAGGGCGTTTCACACTTGAAATAGTTAACCCTGGGTTATTCTAATTGGTTGTCTGTTGCTAAATATTTAATATTTTATATTTAAGTGTTTCTTTAGTAATAACATTTTTTTGAAGCAATCCATTCAAGTGATTATTACCAAATAGTAGAGTATTTTTGTGGAAATTGTAAGACTTGATTTTCCATCTAAGACAACAGGTGAGATCAAGCACCCTGCAATAAAGCTATAAAACTCATCTGGAGAGAAAATCTCAAAGAAATAGGACACCGCCTACCACCTACATTTTTACCTTACAAATAAAATGTTATATTTGATTTAATCTGGATTCTTCTGAAATCATTATGACCAGTAGATTACTGGAGTCCATATTTCCGCCANTTGCTAAGCGTCTAGCTGTAACATTCTAACACCGCATTGTTTCACACTGTACGAGTTTGGCATCGCAATGCGAGGTTAACACCGCAAAAACGTTGCTAACCCTGCTCCGGAGCAGGGTTTCATAACCGTTCATAACCGTTGGCTAACCCCACTTCTAAATTAAAAGGGTGAAATGTTACTTTACCCGGGGTTAAAAGCGGTGTTTAGAATGACAATAACCCAGGGTTAAGTGCAGTGTGAAAAGCCTCTGACCATTTGACACATATTGGTTGTGTCATAAATTACGGAAAATTCCGTCAATGGTGGGTAAAGGGTTAAACAACTATACATTTAAAAAATATTTCTTCTTTAACAAATTGGCCCTGGATGTACCTTAATGATGCAAGTATATTTAATATTTTATATTTAAGTGTTTCTTTAGTGTTATGAACCCAGTATGGGTCATATTTGTTGTTGGTTTGTTTTTTCTTTGTTCTGCAGGATGGTGTTGGGGTGAGTGACGTCATCATTACTGAAGACTTACACCTGTGTGGGGCTGATGCCGGCAAATTTAAGCAGCTCCCTTCAGTGTGATGGTCTCGCTCTCCCTTCCTCGGGTCGTGCTCGTTCTCCCTTCAGTTGTTTGTTTTGTTTTGGCTTTTCGTTCTTAATTTTATTCTTACTTTAATAAATGTTATTCCTTTTTTTTGACCCTCATACAACGTGTTATCTCCTTCTTTGTCGCGGCTTGCGAGCCGGCCGTGACAAATGGGGGCTCGTCCTTTAATGTTTTTTGAAAAATTCCTACAAAACCCCCTGTAATAACCCACTAACCCCAAGAATCGCATCAACTCCTTCTTGGTGGTTGGAGGCGGAAACTGGTCAATGGCCTCAACCTTGGCCCGAACTGGCCGCACACTGCCCTGTCCCACAACCTTACCTAAGTAAGTCACAGTGGCTTGAGCGAACTCGCATTTAGCCAGATTGACTGTAAGGCCAGCCTCTTTGAAACGAGAAAGGAGGTCCACAATATGACTCAGGTGCTGTTCCCATGAATCACTAAAAACGACCACATCGTCTAGATAAACCGCAACTCCCTCCAACCCAGAAACAACCCTATTCATAAGTCGCTGAAAGGTTGCAGGCGCATTTCTGAGGCCAAAACTCATAACGTTATAAGAAAATAACCCTTCAGATGTAATAAAGGCAGAGATTTCCTGAGCTCGTTGGGTCAGCGGAACCTGCCAATAGCCCTTCAGCAGATCGAATTTACTAACAAATTTCGCTGATCCAACTCGATCAACGCAATCCTCAATACGAGGGAGTGGAAATGAGTCTGGTTTAGTCACTTTATTTATCTTCCTATAATCAGTGCAAAACCGATAAGTTCCGTCAGACTTATTAACGAGCAGGCAGGGAGATGCCCAACTAGAAAATGAAGGCCGTGCAATGTCATGGTCAAGCATATACTGAACCTCACCCTTAAGATGCAGAAATTTGTTTGGAGACACCCGATAAAAATGTTGGCGAATGGGCTCAGCATCCCCAACATCGATATCGTGCTCCAACCAGTGCGTACAGGAAGGTACATCTCCAAATAAAGAGACATAGCGGTTAATAAGAGCAATTAAGTCGGCACGTTTACTCTCTGGTAAATGGGCCAACATTTTACGCAAATTTTTAAGAGTCTCTGAATTTTTAAGACGACCTAACAGTACCGTATCCTCTGGAAAAGAAACTCCTTCATCAACCTCCTCTTCCAAAGGAGCAAATGCCGTACTCTCAACGACCAATACAGGTTTTACCTCAGTCTTGGCATCTAACGCTTTGTGAGAACGACAGTAAAAAGGCTTCAACAGATTTATGTGACATAACTGTGTTGACTTCCTTCTATCTGGAGTGGCAATCAGATAGTTTAAATCAGTTACTTGTTTCACTACTACAAAAGGACCAGTATACTGAGCTTGAAACGGTGAGCCTTCCACAGGTAACAGAGCCAACACCTGGTC
>RJVU01035834.1:929166-985182 GCA_003731715.1 Anabarilius grahami
AATTTTTCTACTGTGGTAGCCCCACTCACGGATTTGCTTAAGGCAAAAGTGGCTTTTGTCTGGTCTTCTGTCTGTCAGGAAGCCTTTGAGGCAGCTAAATCGTTACTTACTTCCGCTCCTGTGTTGGCAGCTCCCCGTTTTGATCGTCCTTTTAGGTTGTATGTAGATGCTAGCAACGTGGGTGCAGGAGCTGTTCTGTTACAGGCCGATGATGCAGGCATTCACCGCCCAGTTAGCTATTTTTCAAAAAAGTTCTCCACCTATCAGTTAAACTACTCTGTAGTGGAGAAAGAGGCTTTAGCTTTGATTTGGGCCCTACAAAATTTTGAGGTGTATGTGGGCTCTGTGTCGGACCTATTGGTCGTGTACACCGACCACAACCCGCTTGTTTATTTACATTCTTTGCGGTGCCCTAATCAGCGATTGACCCGCTGGTGCCTCTTTCTCCAATCTTATGCACTTGATATTAGACACATTAAAGGCACTGACAATGTGGTGGCTGACGCATTGTCTAGAGCTCCCTATTCCTCTTAGCTGTTCACATGTACTGTTTTGCTCTTTTGGTCTCTCTTAAAATTGCTTCTACAGGGCCCGTAGTTGCTGGGGACATTGGGAGTATGACAAACATATTTGTTGTTGGTTTGTTTTTTCTTTGTTCTGCAGGATGGTGTTGGGGTGAGTGACGTCATCATTACTGAAGACTTACACCTGTGTGGGGCTGATGCCGGCAAATTTAAGCAGCTCCCTTCAGTGTGATGGTCTCGCTCTCCCTTCCTCGGGTCATGCTTGTTCTCCCTTCAGTTGTTTGTTTTGTTTTGGCTTTTCGTTCTTAATTTTATTCTTACTTTAATAAATGTTATTCCTTTTTTTTGACCCTCATACAACGTGTTATCTCCTTCTTTGTCGCGGCTTGCGAGCCGGCCGTGACATTAGTAATAACATTTTTTTGAAGCAATCCATTCAAGTGTTTATTACCAAATAGTAGAGTATTTTTGTGGAAATTGTAAGACTTGATTTTCCATCTAAGACAACAGGTGAGATCAAGCACCCTGCAATAAAGCTATAAAACTCATCTGGAGAGAAGATCTCAAAGAAATAGGACACCGCCTACCACCTACATTTTTACCTTACAAATAAAATTTTATATTTGATTTAATCTGGATTCTTCTGAAATCATTATGACCAGTAGATTACTGGAGTCCATATTTCCGCCAATCTGCGTCAGGATAGGTCAAACTAAAGGCTCAATGAAAGGAGCATGTTGCACATTATGTGAGACCTTCAGATTTCTGTCAATCACTGACTTAGCAAGTTGCAGTATCGTGACTAAGAAAACTGAGTTTTTGTATGAACAAGCATGTGGCTGTTCGACTCAAATGCATTAGTAAACTCTGCACCCTCTGACTAAGAATCAGAAACTGACGAAACCCTGCGCGCGTGACTCTAAGTGATATCGGGTCCGTAATGAACAAATAATTGAAAGTACAGGGTACCCAGAATAATCAAATATCTAAATTAATACATGACCAACGATTAATTTCTAATTAGAAACACAATCTAAGAGTAATAATCATTTGAAATTGGAGTCAGATTAAACGAGCAGCTAAAGTAAAATTGAAACTAAATTCTAAAAATTTAAAACTTCACAGTGGCGCTGAAAAGACATACACGTTGTGACGAGCAGGGCGGGCGAGAGCCGTGAGGGAACGGCGGCGACTCCTCCGCTCCCTCTTGGACGGCAGCCCCCCCACCTCGTCCCAGGGGCACGGCACCGAGCTCTTCGTCCCACCTGTCACTATGCTTCAGCACCACCGCCTCGGGCAGCCTCTCGCGGTCTTCCCTCCCGCGCTGCCCGAACTCCGCAGCACCGCGATCCCCCTCAGCAGCGAGGGCTCTCAGACAGCATGTCCCTCCTTCCTCCCGGGTTTCGGCACCAATGTAACACGGTTCGATGTGGGAAGAATGAGGCGGGAACCGGCGAACATTCAACAAAACTTTAATATATAAATAAACCAAAAACCAAAACGAAAGTAATGCCGGCAGACCCTCGCGGACGTCTGCTGGCCACACAAACATAATAAAACATAACGTAAAGTCCAGGCCTGGTCCTCTCTCGTCCTTCACTGTCGTCGCTCCTCCTTTTATGCTCCCGGAGCTCCTCCGTGAGGGACTCGAGGCCGGTGCGCCTCACAGGTGACGATCATTAACACTCGCGTCACCGGCCTAGCGCCGTTCCCTCACGGCTCTCGCCCGCCCTGCTCGTCACATACCCCCATCGCCCCTCGCAGGCCGGGGGGTACTCCCGAGACTGCGCTCTACTCCCCCCCGGGGCCTGTCTCGGCGGACGGCCCGATCCTCGACCACCTCCTGGCGGCCGGCGATGGCTCCTCCGGCTGAGGGCAGCCGACAGCTCCTCCCCCGTCCCCTGCTCCTCCCCTTCATGGCGGACGGTAGCAGGCTCCGGCCCACGGCGGACGGCGGCGACTCCTCCGCTCCCTCCAGGACGGCAGCCACCCCACCTCGTCCCAGGAGCACGGCATTCGGGTCTTCGTCCCACCTTTCACAAGGCTCCAGTACCACCGCCTCGGGCAGCCTCTTTCCACAAACATAAGAAAATATAACGTAAAGTCCAGGCCTGGTCCTCTCTCGTCCTTCACTGTCGTCGCTCCTCCTTTTATGCCTCCGGAGCTCCTCCATGAGGGACTCGAGGCCGGCGCGCCTCGCAGCTGATGCTCATTATCAGTCGCGTCACCGGCCTCGCGCCATTCCCTCACGGCTCTCGCCCGCCCTGCTCGTCACACACGTATTATACCTTCACCCAGGTCGTCGGAATCCGTTTTTGGGCCTTACAAAATTTTATTCCACATTAACACTCATCCTTAAATTCAAACCGTACCGAAACATGACTCCAAAACCACAACTAGATAAATAAATAGACAGACAAATAAATTATTTATTATTTATTAAATAATATTATAAAGTATTAAAAGTTACATTACTAATATTCTATCTGATAATCCAGTTCAACATTGCACATGCAGTAGATGCATAAATGATTTTCCATGAATTATATCCACATACAGTAGCTTTCTTATATATTATATAATATCTGCTATGTAATATACTGTGCTACAGTGTAGTGGACATTGATTATATATTCTATTCTATTCTATTCTATTCTATTCTATTCTATTCTGTTCTATTATTCATGTTTCATAACTAGACAGGGCTGAACAGGGCTGCATTACCCAAAAGCATCATAAGCCTAAATGGATCAAAGAACCATTGCCACCAATGCCTGTTTTGTTTGTAAAGTTTCTATGCAGGTTATTCAACACTGCTCTGCACTGTGTATATTATAAATATATCTCAAAGAAAATGTCCACAGTTTGCCCTTTCTTCTTTACACAGAGCCTCCAAGCTGTTGTGTGTTTTTAACTGTGTGTGTATTAGATCTCCAGGAGTTAATCCCTCTGGCCACATGCAGACTGCAGTTGTTTCATTACAGTTAGCAGCACACAAGACGAAAGGACAGCTTGCAGAACAATTCATCCGAGCTACGTCTCTGTTCTCAGGTTCATCAGGAGCAGAGGAAGGTCACTGTCAACCTATGAGGTAATATCAAAGGCGCTCTCGCTCAGAGAGCCTCTCACAGTCTTTGAGTCTGCCTCTCTCAAACTTGCCCCCTGCCCCTCTGCCCAGTCAAGATGCTGCCTGCCGATTCCACATTCAATGGAAGCCTTAGCAAAGCAAATAAAATACAGCTCTCTTCCTCTCACAGCGCTCCCACATTCGGAAATAAAAAGCAATGTCTATATAAAAGAGAAACTGCAAGACATTTAACTAGCAGACATTTTTTAACAATGAGGGGGGAAATTGCCTTCATGCAGAATTCTGAGTAAAAGTATGTGTCATACAAAAAGGAGGACAAGCCAACAAGGGCAAGAGTTGTGTCTAGACCCAGTACTTACACCTTGAATAGGAAAACTATTCTTTTCGACTGAACGTGCATTCATGCATGAGTTAGATGTAATCATCTTTTACTGGAGGGAAAAAAACACTCAGTTTCACATTTTGACTAAACCGATTGCAAGCAACTATTAGATATTTTCAGTGCTATTAACCATTGCTGAATAAACTGAGGGGTTGATTCCCTGTGCTTGACTGCTTAACTGAAATACACCTTGGGATAATTGCAGTGGAAGTGTATGGGAGTAGCATATTGAGGTTGTGCGGTGCCCTACAGCCTATTTATAGATGTGCAGCGAACTGCAATATGAGAGTGAGGTGAACCTGTGGTTACTTGTGTACCCATGTGGTTGTTCGCATACAGCAGTGGAAGAGAGGTGGGGTGAGTGTGGGTATGTGTGAATGCATCTTTGTGTTTGTGAATAAACGAGTGCATGGTCTGTTCACACACAAGGTCACGTCATTTTTTCATTCTTTCTGATGTGGTTTGAATTGACAAGATCATCAATTTAAATGACATATACAGCTCTCTTATATATATTTTTTTTTATAGCTTCAAGGCTATCTATATAAAATATTCAGCAAAGTCGACAAAATATATACACATGTAAATTTAATGTTTCTACTGCACAGATTTGCACCCAAAATATTGATGACTCATCCTACACTGCACATATTTATGTTCAATCAAATGCTCTGTTGAATGAGAAAGTCCCACCCCCTAACACTACCTGCCTCTGATAAGCAATAGCAAGTAGAAAATCATGTTCATAGCGGTAAAGTGGAAGTGACGTGAGGACACACACAGCAGTGAGAATTGAACACACACACACAGTATTGAACCACAGACTGTAAAAAAAAAAGATGGATTATGCACCTTCACTCTCTTCCATTGTAGTAATTGAAGCCGCCAGTGTGCCAATATGGTGCTGACATCTTGAGACTCGAGTCTGTGCATAGTGAACTTGGAGCTCGAGTCTGCTCAGTAGTGAGCGCGAAGTGGAGCCGCGATATCAAGGTCCCGCCCACACTCCCGCAGAATCGGTTAATAATGGAGAACAACTCATTATGTCGGTGTGAAATAAACAGTTCTGGAAATGTAGAAATTAAAGTTAAAACCCCAATCTCCTCCTGAAGAGCCAGGAAAAAATGTCTATTTTGGTGTAATTTGACTGTTGAGTTTGTCTCACGTTATTTGAAGAGCGTGGGGTTTATGACTTATAATACATCCAGCCACCTGGGGGCGTTTGAGACACTTTGGCTTCACTTTTCATGTGGCATGCCTGTATTGAACACACACCCGGAGCAGTGGGCAGCCATTTTTTGTTTCAGCACCTGGGGAGCAATTGGGTGGTTAGGAGGCCTTGCTCAAGGGCACCTCGGTTTTGGGTAATGAGAGTGGAAGTGAGCGCTGTTCACCTACATTTCCTGCGGGTACTGAGACTCAAACCTGCGAACTTCGGGTTACGAGTCCAATTCTCTAACCATCAGGCCACAACTGCCCCCTAATGAAAACACATTTTTTTAACATTTTTTTAAAACCAGCTCATCACAACATTACAATCTTTGATTTGAAGCAAACTATTATTATTTTTTTAATTCAGACAAAAGACAAAAGGTACAAGACTGTGTACTTAAAAGCTTTAATGAGAGAAAGAACTACAATACCATGAAGCACTGCGAATGACAATTGACGCTAAAGTCTTCTTTTGGTGCAATTTAGTCTTTCTCTGGTGGATTTTTTTTTTTCAGAATCATGGGTAATGTAGTTTTTCACCAGGAATTCTGTTAAACAATAAAAAATAAAAAAAATAATTTCAAATAATGCAGGCTGATGGCTTCAGCAAAAGCATATACTATTGATTAACAACCTTGTAGCTCACAGTAGGTCTGTCTTTAATTATAAGTTATTGTTAAAAATCAGTGAATGGGGTTTTTACTTCCAGAACCGAAATGTTGCATTCTATTCTATTTTATGTATTTATTCATTTATTTGTACAAAAAAGGAGTCCTTCTTTATGTCCTGCCCTGACATTCTGATTCAACTGGAACATGCGTCAGCACATGAAATACCCTGTTTAAAGACCTTTCTTGGGGTCTTGAAAAAACTAGCTAATTAAAGTTGGATAACGCCAAAATGAGTAATTGATTTTTTTTTTTCACATACTATTTTTGCTTTCACATTCCCCAGTGCTTTTAGATCTTTAACAGTTCATACAAGATTGAAAAAAGGAAAAGAAAAAAAAATATATAGAAACATTTCAATTACTCTTACCCACTAAAGCTTTTTTTTTTTTGTTCTTACTGTTCTCCATGCTCTTGGTGTCTTCTGGTAATAAATGAAAACAACTTCTCATACAATGCTTGATCCTCGATTAGAACAGCATGGAATGTGAAAATAAAATTATTATAGTGTAAAAGATTTTATTTGAGAGACGGAAATTCAAAGCATCTTTTTAAAAAGAGAATATCTGCTTGAATGACCCAGAAGCCTCTGGCTTGACGCATAATGACAGAGGAATCCTGAAGCGTGTCTGTAGATTATATTGTACCGTGGAAGATAAATCAAATGTAAGCTGACTGTGCAAACACACATTTCTCTGCTGCCAAGGTGATGGCAGATAAAGCAATGCATTAAATCATTTTCAGGCTGAAAGCTACGCAATGGTGCTCAAACCACTGATTAGCAATACCTTGAATTTTCTAGGATAAACACAGATGATTTGACTGAACGGAGATGAAGTGATTCATCTAAGCCTTTAATTTCCTCATCATGCACATCAGGAGCAAACTAGGCTCTTAAAACTACACATAATTTATGAGAAACACTTTTAGAAATTGAAACTGAGAGATACATTGACCAGTTGCACCAATCATTCATAAGTTCTTACTTAAATTCAAACATAAAGTCCACACTAGAGGCTTAGTGACTTCTAGCTAGTTTGTGACTAACTCAGTACTTTATTCAGCTGCACCATTTATTCTTAAGGCAGAATATAGCCAATAGGTTAAGCTCTCCGTAAAGCAATGCATAGTCACATATGACCCTCAATAATCCAATAGCAGCCATCAAATACATTAACAGAAGTTGTGTTTAAATGCTCTGAATTTCAGTTTATCCTTCATTAACTAACTTAACTAACAGTGAAAATATGTTTCCATTAAATACGATAGCCTACTACTGATTTATGAATAACATAATAGGTATTTCTATTTGTAAATAACAGTCAGAAACTGTTTTTGAAATTAATAAGGATCAATAAATTAATACTGATAAAAAACGAGAAATTACATTTATTTATTGTGAGTGATTTTATTTAACATGCAAAACATGGAGCTATGCACAAAGCGGCGAGCTGACAGTATAAATGTCAGCATTATTGATGCAATTCAGTCAGTTTGCTATTTTATTCCAACCTTTACTCTTGATCGGAGGCTTCCGTAAATATTTAGTTTATATGTAGAGTTACGCTTCAACTAAGTTTAATGGTGCAACGCAAAAATTTAATTAAAAATTAATTACGAAATTTAAAAATTAATTACAATTCCAGAGGTTTATAGCTGTGGCTAATTACTGTCCTTACCCATGACTCATTCATGAACATGAATTTGGATACTAGCAAGAGTCTTAAAGGGTTAGTTCACCCCAAAATGAAAATTCTATCATTAATTACTCACTCTTATGGCGTTCCACACCCGTAAGACTTTCGTTCATCTTCAGAACACAGATGAAGATCTTTTTGATGACAGAATGCTGCAGATTTCCTTCCATTGACTGCCTATGTAACTTCCACTTTGATGCTTCAAAAACTTCATAAAGTGATCGGAAAACTAATCCATATGAATTGAGCGGTTTATTCAAAATTTTCTGAAGAGAATCGATAGCTTTTTATAATAAAAAAATAATAATAATTTAGGCTTTTACTCGCATGTAAACATTGATCAGCGAACATAAGCAGAAGCTCAACCAAACCTGCTACACACGCGAACAAACCTCTTCCCGAAGCCCAAATGTGCTGTGTAACACACGAGAATGAACCTCATTGGTTACTTAGTACAGTATTAACTTTTTCAACTAATATTTATATTTTACCAAAATAGTTTTATTTAGTCTTAATAGTTTTAGTTAATAATTCAGTGCTAGTCCTTACAAGTGCACTGGAATGATATTGGACAGACTTAAAAATGACTCCCTGTGGAGTGCACTTACCGTATTACTAAACTACAGCTAGGATTGAGAAACACCCTATAATTCTAACATTTTAACAACAGGCGAAAAGCTCAAAGAAATTATGTGAAATCCTGCCATTTCGCTTATAAGTAACTGCAGACTTCTTTGACTTAATTGACTCTCCTGCAAGGTATATGCTGAGTGAAATGAAATGAAAGCAACTGTTCATGCAATGTTAATACTTAACTTTCCCCCATGGGTACAATTAGATAGTGAACAAAAGAAACAATTGCATTATTCAAACGATTTGAAAGGTTGAAACAATTAATGAGACATCAGGCCCTGTGGTCACAGCCAAACAAAGGTAAAGACAATCCTTGACGCCAGATATGATGGTCTCTGTGAAAACCAAGATCCTACAAAAGATAAGACGGCTCTATAATCTGAGAATGACTGTGTGTTTCAATGCAATGTAAGGCAATCATTTTAGCTATAGCACATGTTTGGCTACTGGCACTTAATTAGCTTTGAAATCTTGATAAACACTTGTATTGGTGGTAATTAAGGGTGTTAAGGACAAACATAGCAAACACTCTCATTTTTAGCATGTGAGAACTGAGCATTTTGACAAGAAATTTATACCTGAAGTCTAAAAGCTTATAAATGTTAGAGCTGTTTGGTGAACAACTGGCACAGGCAGGGACGTCGTGGGTATTTTGTGAATATCATATTGGACACGGCTGTCAATTCGGATTTGTTTAAAGTTTTGTTTTATATGAAAGCAGATCAAGCCTTACATTGGCTGCTGTGAAGATGCAGTGGCTCATTTACCTACAGCAGGTGATAGGTGCGTGCCAGTGTGGAGATAAGCAATAATCGGCGGGAACAGATTGGAGAGGGCTTATTAATGTGCAGGAGGTGGCCAGACCCATCCATTTTTCATTAGGCCCACTACATGAGTGACATTTTCAAGTAAAGAATTTGAGTCATTGCGAGGAGTGACATTTCATCCCTACATCCACAGTTCATTGGCTAGGTTCAGGCACTACAAAATGTACCCACAATGCACCGCTCCATGCTAGGATCTTTGACAGGCCTTGCAAATGTTAGAAAACTGAAATACTATTACTTGACATCGCCCGAGGCACTGCATATTTAAACAAATCATTCCCAGTCTGTTTCACGCAAGTAACAAGAGCTATGAATGCCTGCGTGATATGGTATTTTTAGTCACGGATATGATTGAGCGATAGCTGTCCATGAATAAGATTTCTGTATTATTTAAAACACTACACTGTCTATTACTGCTAGAAAGAATGCAATCAGACTTTCTTGTTTTGAAATAAAATGAAAAGCTTTTTAAAAAATACATGAAATTGCTTTTTCCTTGCACGAAAACAATGTACTTCATTTACAACACATTTAAAAGCATTAGGTTTATGGTTCCCTCTTTAAATCAAAAGTGCCTCTGCAATATTTATTTACTGGCTTTTCCAGGGCATGAGCAAAGGTAACGTGTACACATACCGCAAAGAGAAAATTAAATGATCGATACACACAAATAAGAGAAATCTTCAGGAGAGTACTCCATCATTCTTTGTATTAACTAGGCTCAGCTGTGGATGCTCTGTATTGACATGCTTAACGTTCATGTATTGGCTCTGATCTATGGACTTCTCCTGAGAGTAACAAGCTTTCTCTATCTGTGTTAGTGAAGGCGCTCTGGGTAAGAGGCAAGACTTATCTTAATGTTCTTGTGAAGCCGTAACAATGTTATCAACGCCACACAAGAATAAAATGGTGATCCTTCAGTTGGAGGCTTCCAATCTTTTTTCATTTGTTCAGTTGATATCCAAGTAGTCTTTGTGTTTGCTCTGTTAAATTATGATTAGGACAGGCCACAGTTGCCATTAAGAGGCACACAGCTAATCTGACTTTGACACAGGTTAAAAAACACCAGTTCTGTCTTGTAGGTTTGACTACTGATGTCATTTATATGAACCCAATCAAATAAATAAGGAGATACATACAGTACATAAATAATTTAAAGGGATAGTTCACACAAAAGTGAAAATTATCCCATTATTTACTCGCCCTCAAGCCATCCTAGGTGTATATGACTATCTTCTTTCAGACGAACATAGTCGGAGTTACATTTAAATATATCCTGGCTCTTCCAAGCTTGATAATGGTAGTGAAGGAGGTGTGAGATTTTGAATCCCAAAAAAGTGCATCCATCTATCATAAAAGTAATCTACACATCTCCAGCCTTCTGAATCAAAGCGATGGGTTTTTGTAAGAAAAATATCAATATTTAAAACTATATAAACTATAATAACTAGCTTCCGGCAGCACTCAAAAAAAAAAAGATTTTTGATGCTGTTCACTTTATTTAAACAATTTATTTTGATTCAACACCATTGTATCCGGTTTCTGGTTTAAATGTGATTGATTCATGTTAAATTGACTTGAAACGGTTACTCTTTGACTTAACTTGATGTTTTCATATTGGAATAACATGTTTCAATCAAGTAACCCAACCAGGAGTTAATCAAACATGACTTTTACTTCCCATCATGCTTTACAAAGGGGCTGAAATGAGAGAGTAAATGTTGAAATAAAGTGCTATTTTAAGCATTTTTTGGCAAGATGAGAAAATGGTTACTGTTCTATTATGTTGGTTTTTAAATGTTTCTGTTATGTTAATGGTTTTGGGGGTTACCATTGTGGAGAAGTGTTGCACTTGTGCTTGGGTTGAGGACCAGCTAACAAATATTCAATTCACATTAATAATGAAGTGATTACCATGGCAATGCTTTAGATAGTGAATCCCAAAGCATCACAAGTCTAAATTGAGCCTAGCTGCATTGGTGGCAATGGATCTACAAACAACTTAGAACATCGATATTTGCATAAATCAATTTAAGTTTAAATTTAATTGAATCAGCAAGATCGATATTCATTCAATTACCATAGCCACACATGAACAAGAAAATAACTAATTAGTGTAACAAGGCAGAATTTTGTTAAATTAAAGTGCATTACCACAGTAACACTAACATTTTGATTCAACTAGTTGCAAAGAAGTTACACTGACATATTATTAAGATCATGTTTAAACTACAAATGTATATTGTGTTCATATAAAATATTCAAAGCAATCCAAGTTTACTTGATTTGATTAGATGCATAATGGGTGCTACGTTTAAATCATATCCTCTGCGCTTCCGCGTTCGTCAACACTTTATGCGTCAAGTCAGAGGTTACTCTTCCACCTTAAATTGATGCGTACGGCCGTATATGTATATAAAATGAAAAAACAGCAAGACAAAAATGGTCACCAAAACAACGGCCTTAAATTGTATGCATAAATGTATTGTTCTCATATAGATTTGTATTGTATGGTGACATTGTGTTTCTATTTTCAGCTTGCATATGCAAAGTTGTACTGACAATACTGGATTGCATGCAATGTTAAAATCATTACTAATATGTGAGATATATTAGATGTGGCATAAAGAATATTAACCTCAGGGCAATGCAGTTTTAACTAAAAAAAATAAAAAATGTTGAATGTCATATATACTCTATACAAACTGATCTGAGGAAGGTACTTTTCTGGGGTATGTAATGACTTTTAAGGCAGAGAAAAAGACAAAATGAAGATCCCTGCAGGTTGTTCATTGTATCACAATCTACGGTGTTCACTCTGATGACAATGTTTCATAATCCATTAGATGAATAATATTAAGAATGGCTGTTCAAACAGAGGGAAATGTTAAAAAAGGATTGTGCATAACTTCCAGTCATGACATTATGAAAGAGCAATTCACATCTGGTCATGATGAAGATCATAGTGTTTTATCACTAATGATTATGTGACTACATTATGTGCAACATGAAACTAAATGTTACAGTGAAGTTGCATCACAACTCTCTGTCAGTCAAGAGCCTACAGTGTCTAAGCCACAACAAAGTTTCATGCTGAGTTTGACAGAGAATCTGGTGCAATTATTTGGCAGACAATCTTTAGTTGGACAGAGAATTCAATTTAAAACAAGTGATTTTAAAATACGCTCAATCTGGATATATAAAAAATAGATTTTTCTGTCATTTTAAGCCAAATTTCAACATCTCAGACAGTATTAGAGAGTGAAAATCATAAATCACAAAATATTTAATAAAGGAACAGGAAAAAAAAAAACCTGAATAATTGTTTCTGACTGATTAAATATGATCACTCAAAGAGAGTTCACCCAAAAATCAAAGTGAGCTACAATATTAAGTAGTTCTCCATACAACACAAGTGGATATTAGGGGGAATCTCGCTAATCCAATTCGGTCTCTTGGAATCACAAATAGATTCTAAAACGATTCTTGATCTATTTTTATTATTATTAATTTATTAATGAGTTCACCGGCTCTAAATATCAAATTTGTGTATTTTTTTTAAAAGCACAAATTAATAAGAAAAACAATTGTTTGTTAAGAATTAACTAACTAAATATAATAATAATAATAATAATAATAATTTGTTACATTTATATAGCGCTTTTCTCTGCACTCAAAGCACTTTACCAATGGAAGGGGGGAATCTCCACAACCATCACCAATGTGCAGCATCAACCTAGATGATGCAACGGCATCCATCTTGTGCCAGAACCTCCACCACACCAGCTTATTGGTGGAGAGGAGAAGGAGTGATGAATATATCAGTGTATATATATGGGGATGATTAATAGGCCATGAGGTTGGACAGAGGCCAATAGGCAAATATGGCCAGGATGCCAGACTTACACCCCTACTCTTTTTCGTAACATCCTGGGATTTTAATGACCACAAAGAGTCAGAGTGCTTTTTGACAGTATATTGTCCCCTTCACTATACTGGAGCATTAGGCTGAACCCTAACCATAACTCTCTAGTAATTATATGTAGTTAATTTATATTACTCAGTACCTAATTGAGTAAGTACAATGTAAAAGGAAATATAAACTAAGGAGATATAAATATTACTGATCCTTGATTTTTTTTCTGTCATTGTGAAGTTTTTGGAATCCTTTCAGAATCGTTGAAAGAATTGCAATGAAAATTACACAGTATTGCTTATTGCTTAATATTGCTTTATTGCTTTATTCGAGCCACTTTGAACATTAATTAAAATGTTACAGCTGTAATAAAAATAAAATTCCATTTAAACAAAAATACTGTTCAAATTAGGTGTCTCTCACTGTAATTATAACAAAGGGCATGAGAAGAAGTTGAAAGGACATGTGGGTGAGTAAATGATGACCAACTTTCTTTTCTGATTGAACAATCCCTTTAAAGGTGGGGTAAGTAGTTTTTCGAAAACACTGTACATTATATTTTAAAGTATATTAAAATAGAAAACCATTATTTGGTTTGAGACTTAAGACTTCTTTTAAAAACATTAGTAATTCGTCCAATCTTTTGACTGGTACTATAATTTAACATAGACCTATACAAAATTTTCTTCACATGATGTGCAATAATACGTGTATGAGATCACAAAAATCATGTTTTTTTGTCAAGAGTGGACATTAATCCTGCTATCAGCATGATCACAGAGGGTTTTTTCACAGCCTACCTGACTGAAAGAGCTCATTAATATGCAGGTCATTACAGGTCATTATGTAAATCTTTTGTCTTCTCAGGTGTGAATCACATCATTATTCATGATGATTCACGCCTCAATGCATACTGTGTTTCTTGACAAGAAGTGTCTTACAAAATGTAAAACAATATTTTGTTTTATATGAACGAGTAGGTAGGATAATTTTTACATAATTTTGAAGCAAAAAACTCTAGTCTACAAGCTCCAATACCCAGAAATCTTGTAAACACAGATTTAAATTTTATCTTGGCCTTATTTCAGTGACTTAAGTTTTTTGTTTTTTCAATAACCATGCATTAAACGTTATTCCTTCAAAAAAACAAAGATGTACATACATGTTCCTCACATATTATTGTAGCCTAGTTTATGCTGAATACAGTGCAATGACACTTTTGTCATTAATATGTTTATGAACAACTGAAAAAAGCACAAATGTCAGGGCATGTCAAAACTTCTCAGGGCCCCAAAAATCCTCAGACCCCAGAGGGTTAATATTAGAAAAGCTTTCCAGAGCTGGAGAGAGCTAAGCGGGAAGGCCTGAAAACAGACGCGGAGGCTGCTTTGATTCTGCTTCACACGTGAGTAAAACTGGGTTTGAGTGTGTTGATCTGGAGTGATTGTCTGGAGCTGCTGTGCTGTTGGCGACTAACAACAAACTGTTGTTTGTATTTACTCTAGAGACCCCTAGAGAATGTGGTGTTTAGCGTTATTGTTAGTGCACTCGCCTCGCCTGCCAGCAGCGAAGGGGCCGGGGTTCGAGACCGGCTCGGATTGGAGGGTGAGTTTTGGAGGTGGAGCAACGAAGAGAGGGGTGGGTTAGTTTGGGTTGATCTCAAATGTCAACAATGTCCAACAGCGTTTTTGAAAAACTACTTACCCCACCTTTAATGTGATCACACTCATCTAACGTCTGACAATTCTGGCACCACAAAAGTATACATGACTTCATTCCTGTTGTATCTTCTTGTCATGGACAGACCATGTACAGATAAGGAACATGTTGGGGAAGTAGAGATGGTGCTACTTGACTGAACACATCTCCTCCAGCAGCACTGTGTAAGCTAACTGAGATCATGTGATTTACACATTCCACTACAACTCCATCCAGCGCTTTTGCCCAGCAGAGTCATAACACAGTCTGGTACCATGAGATGGTGAATATTCCAGCAAAAAAAGTGCAGAGATTGCTCCGCCAGACCACGGAGCAGGCCTTGTCACCTTGTGCAGGGTGCAGAAAGCAGAATTGGGAGGGTAAAAATGAGAAGTGACAGGATATTGATTTGCTTATCGCCACACTGCAGACACACAGGAGTGGAGGGTGAGTGGGAGGTTGGTTATCAGTCGTCCACGTCTGATAGAAAGAGAGAAAGTGAGAGAGAGTGAGAGGAGAGAAAGAAAGATTTCTCAACTGATTGGTTTGCCTCATTTTGGACTTGACTTTCTCAGTGTGTGTAGTGCTGACAGGCGTGCACTTTTACAGTAAATGAAAGTAAGCTTTCTGATGTGATAGGATTATGCGCTTATATAGAGCAGATTGAAAATAAAAGAATGCTATCGCTTCTTTTGTGGATTTGGCAGAATTGTCTGCAATTAGGTGGCTTGCACAAAAAAGGGGAAGGCTTTCAAGAATATACTTATAGACTTGCTGAAAAAGGCACAAAGAAGAATATAATTTCAGCAACGAAAGAGGCCAAGTGCAGTCCATCTAGGTCAGATACACTTCATTCAGCCAAATCTAATCTGCATGCTTTAAAATGCCTTTAGCCTATCGCTACTCGGATCAAACAGAAACTTGGCATAACAATGAGGCCAAGAAAAAAGACCCAGCTATCACTCTAGGTATTTTCTTTAATCAACACAAAATGGGGGAAAAAAAGTATTAGATCAATATTTAGCCTGCCCATTGACTGCTGCATAGCATCGAGCTATTTTGCATGTGCTGTTCATGAATTCAGCCAAAACAAGCCGTATGTCGAGAACACAAGGAATGCAATATTACCTCCACAGGTGCTTCGCTGATGAGAATGAGGTAGATTACGTATGACGGCCTGCTTAAAATGCAGCTCTATGTCAAGAGGTACAGCATGTGAATGGTGTACAACAGGAACTCATTTCCCACTCTTTTCCACATGGAGTCCCTGGGCTCCTCACGTTCATTTTCACTTCCCATTTGTTTGATAACAAATAGAGGTTCAAAGCCCAGATGGGAAAAGACACCATTAATGAAATCTCTACTGCATGAGACTCGGGTCGTCTCTGAAGGTGCTTGCGGTCAGGTCATGATAGATCTCGGCATTGGTATGCAACAGAAGTTCCTGGCTCTTCCCAGAACTTGTCAAAATAAAGTTGGATTTTTGTGAAAGGAAAAGGAGCCCTCGTCCGTAAAGTGAGGTGATTAACTGACAGAGGTTGCCTTTTTCATTAGGATCATTATGATGAAAGTGCATTCATTAATGATTCTTACGTATCCCATGCTTTTCGAGGGAGAAATGCACAAGTCAGCTATATATGTGAACATATATGAAAACTATTATTTTCAGAAGTTAAGCAGGCCTTGAGGCTTCTTTCGTTTCTGACTGAACAATCCTATTCAGAAAGTGTATTTACCTAGTTCTGCAAGGATAATTTCATTTTGCCTCCAGTAGTACATACAATGAAATTACACTTCAGTGTTGAGCTAAAAAGAAATGGCCTGAAAGCAAAGCAAAACTTCCATAAAAGCAAAGAGCATTTTTTTATTCGTCGATGCATCTGCTTATTTAAAGGGAAAAAACTAACAAAAAGAGGTTCCTAAGACCTTATGGTTCTAAAAACCATCTTTCCTCTTTGACAGCCATTTTAAATTAGCTGTGCATAACTACTATTATCACGTTCACACTGCAGCTTAAAGGATTAGACCACTTTCAAATAAAATTTTCCTGATAATTTACTCACCCCCATGTCATCCAAGATGTTTATGTCTTTCTTTCTTCAGTCGAAAAGAAATTAAGGTTTTTGATGAAAACATTCCAGGATTATTCTCCTTTTAGTGGACTTCAATGGCCTCCAAATGGTTGAAAGTCAAAATTACAGTTTCAGTTCAGCTTCAGAGGGCTTTAAATGATACCAGACGAGGAATAAGGGTCTTATCTAGAGAAACAATCTGTCATTTTCGAAAAAAATACAACTGTATATGCTTTATAAACACAAATGATCGCCTTGCATTTGCTTCAGCTTTCCGTATTCTTCAAAAAGCTTACGCTGTATGTCCTATACCTTGCCTATTCAATTTACGGAACGAACGCGGCGCCGTTCCGTTTTTTTTTTCTGTAAGTAGAATAGGGAAGGCGTAGGACATACAGCCTTTTGAAGTTTTTTGAAGAATACGGAAAGCGGAAGCACGTGCAAGGCAATCATATACATATACAGATAAGACCCTTATTCCTCGTCTGGTATCGTTTAAAGCCCTTTGAAGCTGCACTGAAACTGTAATTTTGACCTTCAACCATTTGGAGGCCATTGAAGTCCACTATAAGGAGAATAATCCTGAAATGTTTTCATCAAAAACCTTAATTTCTTTTTGATTGAAGAAAGAAAGACATGAACATCTTGGATGACATGGGGGTGAGTAAATTATCAGGAAAATTTTATTTGAAAGTGGACTAATCCTTTAATGTGGCCCAAATCTGTATTTTCCCCCATGACACAAGTCGAGTTGAAACTCTTAAAATCTGGCATTTTAATTCTGATCTGGACCACTTTCATACTGTGTAAACGTGGAACCAATGTAATTTCAATGTGCTTCATTACCAACAGCGTAGCAGAGGTTCCCACAATAAGTCCACAGAATGTCTATACTATAATTTTACAACCTCATTATTAATTGATGTGTCATTTCATGCTGGCCTCCACTGAACATAGCTCTCATTTGTTGTAGGATATAATCAAATCTGGGCCACATTCATCTGTGGAGTGAGCGTAACCTTATTAATCACTAATATTTTATTATAGCATGTTTTACCACTGCCTGTTTATTAAAAGCATAAATTTTCCCATGTATGCTGCCTTTCACATCACTGCTCAAGATAGTCTCTAGGGAAGGGTTTGGGACTACGAACGTTCTTGTGGTGCCATTAGCAATCAGTAACTTTTATGGTCATTACCTTCAAACCTTTTTTTACCTCACGAAGTTATGTGGTCAAAGATAACATTTCAAATCACATTCTGCCAACTGCCAATAAATGAATGGTAATGTTAACAGATAGCTGCCTTCATGTATTACAGACGTCCTTGGACGTACCACACACACAGTTTATTTGACATTAAAAACATTTCATCCAACTCAAGTATTTAAAAAGATAATCTAGTCAAATTCCAAAACCACATATTTCCTCTCTCTGAATCCTCTTGAAACATGAACATAAATGCTCTTTATGTCATGTGGGCCCTTAACCTTGAAGACTATGCAAGTACCTGTCATCACTGAAGAGCGCTCTAAATTGTGCTCACTATGAACACCAAGTACTTCAAATTATGAATCAGCAGCATTCATTAATTTAAATATTTATAACCATACCGTATGTACACAAGCCAATCATCGACACATCTTAAGCCTTTCCTGTTAATTATAGAAAATACTTTGCAAGGCCTCTGAACTACAGCTGCAAAGTTTGTGTTCTTACAAGGTTAATCTTCAGTATCTTTGTCATTGAGACAATAGAGTTGTCAGCCTATTTAAAAAAGCCTAAATTGATCCCTTAACAATTCTGTTAATAGAAAGATCTCAGGGACACAAGGGAGTGATAGAGGGAAAAAAGAGGGCTGATTAAATCGTCTTCATTTACTTAACTTGCAGCTAATAATACAATTAGAACATCTCCAGGCAAGAGTATTGTAGGGTTAAAATGGGTGCTGCGGAAAATGAGTCCCTCAGATTAATGGGAGGAAATGAAGACACCCACACATGAACGCTGTCCATTCCACCAATTCATCACTTCCATCCTCATTGAAGCCACTCAGTTATTACAGAGGAAGTCTTTATCACCATGCTACTTATTTCATTTCACCCTTCACAGGGGGCATTTGCTCACCAACGTGGACCTCTTCGGATCTGACTAAAAAGTCATTTGAACCGTCCCGTGCCCCCCTTCTGCCGCCCATCCCCATTACCATAAACCCACTCAGTCATGATAACCATTAATGCAGCGTCTTATTAAAAACCTATCAATACACACGCTGCCATTGCACTAATGGGCAAGAATTCCTCTCTGTTAGGTCCGGACTTGCGTTTCCTCTCCGGGCTAATGAGAGCCATCCCTCAGCATCTCTTTGAGCTAAATCACCTTTATTTGTATCTGCCTACTCGTACCGTTGGTAATTTATAGAAGTGTGCACAATGGGAGATGCATTAGTGCTGGCCTGGGGGGGGCATGCTTACAGGGTGATTCAGTTCAGCACTGGACTCGTGGTGAGCTGTTAATTGTTCTTCGTCTGAGCTCCGGTGATAAAAGAGAAGGAGTCGCTGATGCGACCACTGATGAGGTTTTATTTTACTCGAGTTTATTTCCAAAGCCGCGTCAAAGAGAGGACGCTCCTCCAAGAAGTTTGCCCTCTAACTCAAGGGAGGAATTGAATATTGCTCTATCCATCTGAGCATTTTACAGCTTCTGCTCGCCAGCCGTGAGAAATGTGGGGGTGTATTTACACTGGCGTTTACAGTGCGAGACAGAAGCGAGGCTCATCCTCCATGAACTTTGCCAGGAGTCAGCAAGGCTAAATGGCGAAGTTTAAAAGATGTTTGGGATATAAACGTGTCTGTAGATGAAAGCAACATTTGGTTGCCTAGGGACACATCAGATACACGGCTAAATTGCATATTCTGCCTTAAAGGTTGGCTTATTGATCGAGTTCAATGTGTCGTTTGGAGAAAGGTTCATATCCGTTGTTGTCACGGACACACGGGTTCGTCATCAGGGAGGATGGAGGTAAATAGTATTGTATTTTGTCTCTGTTGCTCTTGCAACATTTTCCACAAATAACTACAACTTGTCATCCTTATTATTGAGATTTTACAAAACAACAAAGGCACTCGTCCATGTAAGTGGTTACAGTGATAGCAAATAAGTGGAGCTCTCACTTTAACTGTCAACAATGGGCAACTAAATAGCACTGCAATCTGAAAAAGAGCCTGACAACAGTCTGCAGCCAAAAGGAGCTATGAACAAACAAGACGTGGTGCACTTCAACTACTCAGCTTGATTGCCGCCAGAGTGTTGGACCCTGTAGATAGCGATGTATAGATCCTGGTGAATCCATGTACGCCATCCCCTGAGATCCTTATAATGGCCGTCGCAAAACAAGGCAATAATGTCTCATGCAATCATAATCACATTCCACCTTGGGACCGCTATGAGCCGGCGGTGAGGAAAAGCACCTGCCAAGCAGGAAAACTATATAAATACACTTTGAGGACTTGTAGGGAAGGTGTAGATCTGGATCGGTGCCAGTCACATATCCAAGGCAACAGAAATCATTGGCATGCTGAGTCAGGTGCCAACACACATACATTATACATCTGCTCTGTCTGTGCTGGGGCTCTGTACGCTGCATTTTAGATTATGTTTGCTCACAAACACTTGTGCAACATATTAAAAATAAATAAATTAATAAATAAATAAATCACATGCCCTTAGGTCTAAGCAAATGCTTGTGAGGAAAATACTTTAAATAGATGCTCATTTGACATCTTAACAAAAGGAAGGATTTGGGATGGTTAGTCCTAAAGCTAAGAGACTGTGTGGATGGAGGGGGTGGTGGGTGTATACACTGGGGGGCAGCATTGTAGCACAGAGGCTTCAAACTATAAATTCTGAATAAGAGATAGGTGGGCCATCCATTGGGGCTAAATTAGCCCTCTATCAGTTGGGACACATTGGGGTAGCAATCCATAGATGCAGAAAAACAGGTTAAGTTGACATTGTTGGGAAAATTAGGGGGGTGCACTTTCCAAAAAATAAATAAATAAAAATCTCTAGTTTGTCCTCTCCATTGAACTGTTCTTACACAAAATGCATTTATTATTTTCATAAATGTGCAGGAAGAGGAATTGTGCAAACACACACACACATATAACAAGAAGAAGCTGCTGATTTGAATGTTTATACATAAGAAATGCTAATTAAAAAAGCCTGCAAGGCTACTTCAAATCTCTGCAGTGTCATGCACATACAGAGAAACATATTCTTTTAAACCTGAGAGTTGCCATATAGATTACTAGCAGCAGACATTATCACAATTCCCACACAGAGGTATAGTTCAGAATATTTTATGCCAACACATGCAGTCGTCAGTCCCTAGGCACATTTGTTGGGGATTTTATTGCTAATGTATGTAAGGCAGTTAATGCTCACAGATGAGAAAATTCCTGGGTGATGGGCTGTAAAATCCCAAATAGTGTAAAACAAGCCCCAAATGGATATTTTGGGAACGCAAACCCACTAGGCAGATCACAATGTCTCCTCTGAGCCTCACTAGCCCCCCATAAATGTCACACAAATCATCTAATATATTGCCAGAGTAAACACATGCTGCATATTAAGACACCTGCTCAAATTTACTGGACATCAGTACCAAATTAACTTTCATATTATCATTGTCATTTACCAGTGTTGTGTCTATAAATCGCCTCACTTCATTTGCATCGGTGGGCAGCGGGAGTGTCATGCCCATTCAAATCGAGGACAAGCGCCCCCTCATATTTCCAGGTGGATTTAGAATGCAACCTACAAAATAAGAAGTATTTGTACCTTGGACAATTAAGACGAAAAATTACTGTAGATAACAAAACTAACTAAATAAATAAATAAATAAGGTATTTACGTTTCAAATCAAGCTGGTCAGTCCAATCAAAGCTGAACCGTCTGCATATAATTTGCACATTATAACACAGTGAGTGAGTGAGTGAGTGAGTGAGTGAGTGAGTTGCCAGGAGGTTATGAAACATCATCATTGCCTTTACTGGAGGTCGTGATGTGACATTGTTCTGAGCCGATAGCTCCGCTTAATGCTTTCCACATCAGCCTCGGAATGACTAAATCCTCTCGTCAGGGTCTCTAACCCTCTGCGTCCCTGCTAGTGGTGTGCATTCACACCCTTTGAAGTGGCCTCACTCTGACCTAGTCACTCAGCTTGTCTCCAGATTGATCTGTCTGCACGCCTCCCCCCCCCAAAGGTCTCAATGCTCTCTTTGTTGCTTGACTCACCAAGGTTGCACATCATGAGAGAATGACCCCTAGCACCTCAAGCCTCTCTCATATTATTTCTTGAAAAAGATTGCAACAGAAATTGTTCAAAATCGAGGCTGAACAGCCCTATAATACAGCATTTATTTCTGAGACATGAGACAAAGCATGCCTTGTAAATTAACCTGAAATGAATCAGACATGATCACTAAGGATCTTAACACAAGTATCCATTAATAATCACATTAAAAAACAATAACTATAAACAGTTATTTTATATGGTCTTTATTTAATGAAAACCTTTGACATCACTCATTAACACTAATTATCACTCAGTTCAACGACAACATACTGGCTCAATGATTATATGTATAATATCACACAGCCTCAATTCATTCACTAATTGAACAAAATGCTAGATTTGTCAATATTACAATATCTGACATATCCGATGGTGTCCCTGAATGTCAGAGAAGAAAAACTTAAAGTCCCCCTGTGGTGAAAAATCAAGTTTTTAATGTTGTTCATATGTCTATCTGGTGTTTGTAACATGCTTTAAGACAAACCATGTGCAAATTCATAAGTCAGCACCATTGCTGAGTATCTTTTCTTTAAAACTGCAGTAAACCAAAGATAGTCTCAAACCCGCAGTTTGAAATTGCTGGTGTTTCTGACATCACAAACTACCTTGTAACCAATCACGTCAATGTGCCGGCGGGCTTTAGCATATCATTAACTCACCGCACAAGGGAGTCTCAAAAGAAGGTTATCCTAGTATATTTTTCTGTTGATATGAAAAATCGGGTAGATTTAGCAATCTGCTAATCATGTTAATACCGTTATGTGTCCGATATTGTAAAAAGCGATGCCATTGTGCAGTGTTTACCTTAGTAAGTTGACCAAGTGAATCTCGTCTGAGCTTGTGCGAGTGAGTGGAGGCGGGACTAATTATCATATTCATAGATCCGTGTATATTAAATAGGGCAAGGGTGTAGAGTTACATTCAAGCTATTTTAAAGCATTAAGATTTTTTTTTCCACAAGAAAAAACATTTAAATATGTAATTTTGGTGATCAAAGATGAGTTTTAAAGGATCAAATTATTGACAACAGGGGGACTTTAACATATTGTAATACAAAACCTTTGAATTTATAAAAAAAATTATTCCATAATAATGTTTATAGCCTGTTTTGTCCCATGTCTTAAGAATCAGTGATACATGTGTGATTTAGGATGCCATGGAAAGCCTACACACAGAGAGACAGGGTAATGTATTCTTCTTCCTATAGTTTTAGTGCTGCTGTGTTGTCACAAACATATTTAGCAGATCTCGAGAGAGGGGGCGGGGCTAGTCTTCCACCGGCTAATTGAAAGAGATAGACAAGCTTGTTTAATAGTACTAGGGGAGGGGAGGATGCTGACATTCCTTATATTAAATTGCAGTCCGGTGAGTGATTGAGGATTCTAATCCTGTCTAATGCACTCCTTGATACTTTCATGCTGAAATCTGTCGGCTTGAACACCGTCTCCCGCCCTGCACTTAATATCCTTTGAAAAGCTTTAAGGAATCCAGGGAAATAAATTACATCACGTGAATAAAATGCTGGATGATCTAGTGGGAGGAGTGTTGCATTTATTGCTCTCTTCTCTATTATTTCACATTGTCACGTAATTAGATTTAATTATTCAGTTCCATCTCTAATCTGCGATCCTCATTTCCCCCTAAAATTAATAACACGGATGCTTTTTCTTTCTTGCGCAATCCACATATCAGTTGTTATCTCTGAAGTGCTGGTTCCACAAAACAGATCAACTGTATGTTAAACATGAAAAGAAGAAAGTGTAAAAAAGGGCAGCTCGAACGCATGCACTTAATGTGCATTTACCACATAAAAGAACCACCTTAAATGCCAAACACATTCATTTGTGCATTAATATCGCAGA
The DNA here is from genome assembly GCA_003731715.1 of Anabarilius grahami. Classification (NCBI taxonomy): domain Eukaryota; kingdom Metazoa; phylum Chordata; class Actinopteri; order Cypriniformes; family Xenocyprididae; genus Anabarilius; species Anabarilius grahami. The sequence goes on from RJVU01035834.1 coordinate 953,104, forward strand.
CTGTGACGCAATGTAAAGATGCCCTCTGACTTTAATATGAAAATGGAAATGAGACTAATTGCCGGAGACAGAGGTAAGAAATAAATAAATAAACACACAAAAATCATGTAAGAACCACTATAAATTTCCTCTTGAATCATTCAACAGAACTTTAACAGCCCAAGGGGACTCTATAACAAGCTGTTTCCCTTGAAGGTTGCCATGGCCTTCAGCATGGTAGCTCTGGGGATACCCTAATATATAAAAGATAATGAGAAATTCATATACCTATGGCATCAGTCACCAGATTCGGACCAATGCACCGGTGTCACCACTTAATTCCGGGGAGGTGCTATGTTTAAAACACTAATTTAAAATCCCCACTGGAAACAGGATAATTAGATCTTAATCAAGATATATTGTTATCTGTGGGAGGCGTAAGCAGGGATTCGTGAAAACGCTAGCTGTACTTGGGATTTAAGCGTAATTATAAAGCCCAGTGTTGGCTGAGGGGTGTAGCACAGTTTCATAAGATATCAATAAGCCTTCTGCCTTTCGCTCTTGTGAACCCTCCATTCGGCCCATCTTTAGTTTAGCGTCTCTGAACTCCGCCGCGTACCTTTCACCAAATCCCTTACTAATTGTTTCCGTCTCCTAGGTAGCGAGCCGTGGCTTTGATGTTCAAAACCCCCCTTCCTTACAAAGGAGGCTGGCTGTGGGAGCAGAGGAGGAGGCAGATGGGCCACGACAGGATGCAGCGAACCTGACGTCTCTCTTCCCCTTTCAAGTGCTCTGGTTCAATCAGTCCTCACCACACAAGCTGTTGTGGAGCACCTTTGAAATCAGAACGTCTGCACAATAGTCTTGACTGCTAATGACTTCTTGTAAAGTTCCAAAGCTGCTCTGATTACCCACCCAAACAAGCGTCAATGAGCGTGCATATGCTTGCATGCGTGCTCACACGCCACTCGTCTCTCTGGCAACGCTCATAAAACCAACATGAGGATGCTGGTAAACAATTAATATGTTAATTCCGGAAGTCAATACCAGGCAACGGAGCAGGTGCGGGCTTGAGCGTAAAATAGAGCTTTATAAAATGCACCCTCCCTTCCAGCCCCCCACTTTGCAGGTGACAGGAAAAGTCAGAGTGAATACATTCTATAACCTCAAGCTACTGACCCAATGAACAAGTCCACCAAATGAGCTTTTTACACAAAGAAACCTGCTCCTGTCTAGATACCAGTGCAGCAATTTGACTCGTTCCCAATTATAATAGGTATGACCTGTTTTCCATAAGACTCAGTGCAGCAACTTGACATATTTGATCTCTATGATTTGTGTGAAATGTGGTTCGGCTGCTGGAGCAGAAAATTTTTGCCCAGTTAAATCAAATGGTAGAAGATTCTCAAGTGATTCATTAAAATCGGCCATCCAACTGGACCACAGCCATATCAAACTGAGACAGATACAGGCCCAGTAAATTTGGCACAATCTATACACTGGGATACCAAAAAGGGAGGAGACGAAACTTCCTTGTTTACATGGTCTAAACAAACATTTTTTGGCTGACACGTGGCCCATTCTTTGTACGCCACTTAACACATCTGCAATAATATATAATACTGTATATATTACCTGTCGAATTTACCTTTAAATTAGAATTATCTTCCATCTATTTTCAATCTGTGCATCCTTTGTAAGGTTGCGGGGATGCTGGAGTCTATCCCAGTGTCTTGGGTCGAAGTCAGAGAAACACCCTGGATGGATGGCCTATCCTGCATGCTTTTAGATTGTTGGGAAACCGAAGCACCCCCACTGCAATACAGGAAGAACGTGTAAACTCCACATAGAAGAGCCTCCTGGCTGCTAGACTCGAACCGGGAACGTCTTGCTTTGAGGCAACAGTTCTACCCATTGAGCCACTGTGCCGTCTCATATAAAATACTATTCAAAGTTTATTATAATGCAGTGGTCTTCACTATTTTTTTAATGAGAGCCACACCGATAGGACAAAGTCAATAGGAGAGCCACTTTTACCTTAAAGTATCAAAAGTTACATCCAGTACATGAAAAAATACTATACTAATTTATAGTAAATACTAAAGTGTTTTTGAACCATACTATAGTAAATTGTAGTAGGCTATACTGTATATTGTAGTATTTACAACACTTTGTTAATGAATGCTACAGCATACTGTAGTATTAACTATAGTTAACTGATAAACTGTAATAAATACTGTAGTATACTTTAGTTTTTACTACAGTAAACTGTAGTGTATCGTAGTATAATATACCCTATAGCCTAGTTGTAGAAAACTTAGTACAGTATTGGGTAAAGTAATTTGTTTATTTTACTATAGTCATATTACCACAGCAACTATAGAATTACCACAACAAATTAATTCAAGTACTTTACTATAGTATGGTTCAAAAACACTATAGTATTTGCTATAAATTACTATAGTATTTTGTCATGCTCATAAATAGCACATCTGCTTATCAATCTGTCATCCCTGAACATAGGCTATAATATGCAATGCATGCGGGAAAAAAAATCATTCTTTATCATTTACCAGTCAAATTTGTAATTCAAGATGTAAGACAAGATGATTTCCCTTAATGACAAAAAAGTAGGATTACCATAATGCTGGGATGAGCGGAAGCATGCATTTCATTGACTTTCTTTGTGTTGTAATTGTAGCTTGTTGTTTGCAATCCTTTCGTTTCCTTTTTTATAGTGTTCATGTTTGAGATTTTTTTTCGGATTTCTGTACTATTTTATGTCGTAAAGTGAGCAGGATATGTTAAAGTGTAGTGCATGGATTCGGCAGACATGTATTCGTGATACTAAGCGGGCAGCAGCTCTCTCAGAGGGTGTGTGGAGCCCTCCCTAGCTCTACAGCGCCCAAAAAATTTCAAACGTAAATCTGTGGTGAAAAATGGAACTGCAGCGCATTCTCATAGAGAGCCATTGGGGCAGATTTCTGGCTGCCCCGCTCATTTTCACGTTAGGTCATATCACCGTATTATTTGCTATGCGAGCCACAAATTAAAGCTTGGCGAGCCGCGCAAAGAGTAACACTGTTATAATGTATTAATAATAAAGGATTATTAATAAAATGCAAAAATTAATTGACACATGGCAAGGTTATACTTCCCAATTCTTCCTAATTCCCAACTGGCTCTCCTCATCGTTCTCTCCCATATTGCTTCCTGTCAAGTATCTACTGTCCTATACAATAAAGGTAAAAATGCCAAAAAAAAGTCTAAACCTGGTTCGACAAGGGGCTCAGCAAAAAAATAAACAGGCTCATGACAGCATCATAGTATCATCTCCGCTTGTAATCCAACACACTTCTGCTATGACAACTCTGAGATGAATAAAAAAAAAAATAACCTATGATCAGGTCAAATAAGTAACAAATCCAAATAATGCTGACTTTCATTTGAAGAGCTTTACTCAAACATCATCGTCAGCATTTTTCTTTAAGAAAAAATGAAGGGACTACCTTATTTTATGAAGTAATCAACATTATGCATAATTTCCTTAGGTAAAAATGTGCAAGCAGCCTGCAAGAGTCATACAGAAGAAATTCAGATGCCTACTGCACCTTAGAATCACAAAGAAATGGCTAATCTATGTCACAGTAAATGTGAAGTGTGAGATATCTCTTCAGAAATCTAGAGGCAGCAGAGAGCAAATCAAACATGCAGATAGAAGGGCATGGTGTGGCACCTCAAATTGAGTGCCTTGAAAGTAGACTAATGCGTCAGGCTGCCTTGAAAGGGGAAGAGTGCAGTTCTTTCCATTCCTGAGCTTCAAGGACTCTCCTAAATTGGTTGGCGGGGCAAAGAAAGCAGATATATATGTGTGTGTGAGAGAGAGAGAGAGGCAGAGAGATGGGGAAAGAGGGAGAATAAAAGATAGAGAGAGAGTTACCTGCTGTACTCAGCTCTTGAGAGGTTCAAAATTCCAGTCTTAAGCTGATAACAGTGCCAGCTGAAAGTGCTAGTCATAAGGTCGAAAGTCTCCCTTGTCAGGAGGCAGAAGAACTGCACAAGGAGATCTGGGCCACAGGAAAGCCAGCAGCTGTTTCCATCAAAGCCATCTCACATCTGAGTGGCCATCTTCCTCCTGCGCGTGGTCTAATAATTCCCGGTATTCAAGCATCTCCCCCTCTACAATGGAGAAGTACTCTAGGCACTTCAGAAATGGTGGAAGGAAAGGTAAAAGATCCTCTGTCACTTGCCGATTGCTCAACAGTTTCGCAAGAGGCTGGTGATACTGATACGTGTAAATAATAGAGCCCCACAACATTTGACAAGCAATTATCCGGCTTTTGTTACCAAGATTACTTTTAGAATAAGCCAAAACTTGACATTTTAATTAAATTGATTAAAAAAAAGATTAAGGACATGAACAAACAAATTGCAGCTGTTTGTTGATCAACTACAGTAAGCAAACAATTATTTGAGCAAGTGCAATGCAGACTCAAATAAACTTTTGTGAATAATTGAGAGAAAATTCTGTCATCCCATTAAAAGTTCAGCTAAAATATGGAAACTAGCTGCTGAGAAGGATCTCATAACTGAAGTCAAATAAACTTTCTTGGTGCTCTGACAACTAATTAAAGACAACAGCTACAACGAGAACAACTAACGCTAATTTGTTGAATGTAGTCTTCAATTAATGGACACTTTCTGACCAATTTAACAGTTTAACAATTAGAGGGGGGGGGGGAGTCAGTACTAGAGAACTGATCACCATCAACAATCTTAATGTATGCCTTCAGTTAAAACATATCAGTAATGCACCTTAGAAAAAATCACATTCTAGATAGCTTCACTTTGAGGCAAAAGGATACTACATTTCTTAATAATGTAATTCTTGCATACCCTACTTTTATTCAGTGCAAACACTGCTGTTCAGTGAGTTCCTTCATTAGCCCAAGCACATCCAATCCTAATTACCTGCAACCGCAAAAGCTGCACCAATTTGCAATTTGCACCATGCATTTAAAGGGTTAGTTCAATCAAAAATTTAAATTCCGTCATTAATTACTGACCCTCATGTCGTTCCACAACCTTAAAGGGATAGTTCACCCAAAAATTAAAATTTGATGTTTATCTGCTTACCCCCAGGGCATCCAAGATGTAGGTGACTTTGTTTCTTCAGTAGAACACAAATGATGATTTTTAACTCCAACCGTTGCCGTCTGTCAGTCGTATAATGCGTGTCAGTGGGAATTCCATCTATAAGAGTCAAAAAACATGCACAGACAAATCCAAATGAAACCCTGCGGCTCGTGACGACACATTGATGTCCTAAGACACGAAACGATCGGTTTGTGCGAGAAACCGAACAGTATTTATATTATTTTTGACCTCTGAAACACCACTATGTCCAACTGCCCTGCGCATCCGGTTAGTGAGGTCTGAACGCGCTCTGACAACGGAGGCAAAGCAAAGCAAAGCGCGAGACATCACTTCCGTCATCAGAGCGCGTTTTCTCGCACAAACCGATAGGCTGACAGACCGCAACGGTTGGAGTTAAAAATCCACATTTGTGTTCTACTGAAGAAACAAAGTCACCTAGATCTTGGATGCCCTGGGGGGAAAGCAGATAAACATCAAATTTTCATTTTTGGGTGAACTATCCCTTTAAGACCTTAGTAGATCTTCAGAACACAAATTAAGATATTTTTGATGAAATCCAAGAGGTATCTGACTGCTCCATAGACAGCAATTTAACCATGTAAAATAAAAATGATGTACTGTAATTTCTATGTACCACTGCTTTTTGCCAGTAGTAGTTACCCTGTACTGAACCTAAACATACATGCATATTCAGTGCATAAAAACTTAAAGGGTCTTTAAGAGTACCTATTCTTTTCACATACACAAATTTGTTAATAGTTAGTCAGATTGTGTAGGCTATTTTCACATGGTAAATAGATGCTCATGAGAAGTAATTGCGTTTTCATTAGGAGGTATCCATAGTGACAGTATACTGGTCGAGAACATTTCATTATGATAATTATTAGTTGGAACATTTTGGCCATTATTTATAACTATTATAGAGATGTTTATGATTTATGTGCCTCAAAAGACTTACTTGACATCAAATTGTGCTGCAAAAACTTACTATAAACACTCACTGGGAACTTTATTAGGAACACAACAAAGCTCAAATCATCTCTCACTGGTTTCTTGAACATGACAATGAGTTCATTATACTCAAAATGCCTCCACAGTCACCAGTTCTCAATTCAATAAAGCACCTTTGGGATGTGGTGGAATGGGAAATTCGCATCATGGATGTTCAGGCAACAAATCTGCAGCAACTGTGTGATGCTATCATGTCAATATGGACCAACATCTTGAATCTATGCCGTGCACAAAGAACTAAGGTATAGCCTACCAAATCAAGTGACAAGTGAGTGTAAATTTTATTTAAAACGTCGAAACACTTATAAGTCATTCTATATTTCGTAGAATGCATAAAAAACTAATCTGGAAATCTCTGCAGTATGATTTTGAAATGTACCTATTTGTTATTTAACTGATTGATTGACTTTTTTATACAAGTACACAAAGACAGATGTGCACACAGAGGGAGTGATTAAAATCTAATTATTTTTTTTCATTATCTTTCAGAAAGATGGTGTCCAGAAGTCACAGAAAACCATAATTCCTTTTTGCCATTTTATATTTGCATAGCAGGAGAAAAACAATTAGACGCATGGGGATTAGACATATTAGCACTGTCCCTTGGAAATGAATTTATTACCTGGCAGCCCACTTAATTGATTTCGTGCCACTGCATCTTCTTTCTCGTCTTAAATCCTGATGCTGTCTGAATGTAAATATTCCCAAATTTGAGGCACTACCCAGAACAAAAAGCTGAGATCATTTTTGGTCTGCATGAATGAATCAATATCTTCTCCAGCATGTGTCAATTGACGGCAACATGTAGTTAGCAGTGAACCAGAGGGTGCTCAGAGAGTCTTTAATGGAGTCTCAGAGGGATATAACGAGGAGCTCCTTGTACCTGTTTCAATTTCTGTTTACTAAGTAGGGACATGCACAACGAACAAAAGCCTTTGATAGTGGAATCATCCCCGAGCCCCTATTTCCAAAGAAGAGTCTGTCTTGCTAACGACAACATGAGGTTAACAGCAAATTCAGAAATAATGTGCTATTTCCCTGTGGACCTCCCCCTGTCCTTTTCATTTTCTTTGTGCCTGAGGAACGTTGTGGATGAGGGGGACAGATTCCTCACTAAGTCAACATGATGTGACTGCACTGCTGCCAGTGTTTGTGGTAGAGGATGGCTGGGGCTGCCCAGGGAAATTAAGTCTCTCATAGGTGCTGTTCTGATTCGTAATGGCCACTGGTGTGTGCCTGGAAAAACAAAAGCAATGCGGCGCCTCGCACTGACCACTATTTTGAGGAACTGAAGGGTTGTTTGTTTGTATTGTTTCCTGGGAAGACAAGAATGTGAAAGTGAGAACTGTCAAAGTTCATATGTACTTAAAGAAGACCTATTATGCCCCTTTTTACAAGATGTAATATAAGTCTCTGGTGTCCCCAAAATGTGTCTGTGAAGTTTCAGATCAGAATACCCCACAGATCATTTATTAGAGCATGTCCAATTTGCCCCTATTTGGGTGTGAGCAAAAACACGCCGTTTTTGTGTGTCCCTTTTTTAAGACAAATGAGCTGCTGCTCCCCCACCCCCTTTACAGAAGAGGGCAGAGCTTTTAGAGCTCGTTGCTGTAAACAACAAAACTGGAGAATCTCACGCAGCCAAAATGCCAGAAGCGGTGTTCAGGCTTATATGTTCGAACCGGAGTCGGACACAAATGGAGAGGCTCAGGAAAAAGTTACAACTTTTAGAATGCGACAACTGGACATTTCTGAATGGTTAGTTGATGAATTTATGTAGTTGTTGTGGAGTTAACTTTAATCAACTTATTGATTAGCATGTTCTGTCATGCTCATCTATAAATTGTTGTACAGGTGCTCATATGGGAACTGTAGTAGGATGCCTACAGAGCCAGAGAACATATGCTGCATGGAGATGAAACGCGATTTGGAAACATTCACAAAATAGTGCAATACTTGTTTCGGATAGGAAGTTTGAGCACGAATATTTGGTATCGACCCATCTTTCAGAATCAACTTTTGAGCAAATACACAGTTGAACTGACCCTCGTTTGGAAAGCAGTCCAGTCCTGTGTAAAATGATTTGCACAAACGGAAAAGACCTTACCTAATTTTTTCAGCACATTTCCTTCATAAATGAAATTCATCCACTGTCTTCAGTGGCTCAGATGCCAGGAGTGGAGACGTTCATTGGTACATCCAAAAACAACATTTGTAATGTTTATGTGGCACAGACATTATATCAATAGGTGCAATAGCAAGGATATAAACATGGCGGGCAATGCGCGGCTCACTCAGGGATCTATGCTAATAGGGCAGATCGTCACCAGTCATGGGCGGGGCTTGTCCCTACTGTGACATCACACAGCATATTTTCAGACATTTCTTCTGATTTATGGGTATTATATAAAAAAGGAGTGGGTGGAATTTTACTATTATAGGCTGGTTGTTTACACACACTGTGGACACACATCTGTTTTCAAACACCATGTAAAAGTGAATTTTGCACAACAGTTTCCCTTTAAGCAATACAAATTTCACAAATCTCAGTTTAATCAATGGGGCAAAGTCTCAACTATGCATTGATCCGTTTGTATTGACTTGTTCTCTAAAACACAACCACATTTACAAGTTAAAACTCATGCCAGCAGGGACCAAAATTAACATCTGCCTAATGCAGTAAAAAAAAATGTTGAGTTAAACTGTGAGGATAAAATGGTGGGTTACTTAACAATAGACAATAACTTCATAAGGAACTGCAACCTAATACATTAATTAAATGTATTAATGATAGTCTGACTGCACATTAACTTTGACAATCCTAAATATACTTTTTTCTCTCTTTAAAATTTTCATGGCCCCCTAAGCACAACTTTGTGACTCTCATCCATCCATCCATCCATCCATCCATCCATCCATCCATCCATCCATCCATCCATCCATAAATGCCCACTACAAAAGTAAACTGCCCTCAGTGGCTTTTGTTTAGTCTTAAAGGCTTAATAATTTCAAATGAACTCAGTAAAAAAAAAAAAAAAAAAGAATATCATCTACATGTTTCCATGACACTCACTTTCTCTCCCTTTGTGTATGAGCGAGAGAAACCGAGTGCTCTCAGCCAAGCCAGGGTGAGCTGGTCACCTACACACTAGAGTTTAAAGTGCATAAAATATGCTGCACATCCATTGATATCAATAAGAATAGTGCGCTCACTGCTCTGTAAAAACATACGCTCACATGCTCAGTCAGTGTGTTCAAGTGTAGGCGAGTGAAAATATATCTGTGTTAAACTTATTCTTGGCCTCTTACTCAACTTATTAGCCAATGGCTAACGATAGACATAAGGTACATATTTATGCACTATTAAGCCATTTTGCAGTTATAAATAGTGCGTAATTAGTGTGTTCACAATGAAAATGTCATAATGAAATGAAAATCACAATGTGTTGACATGTACCTATCATTAAGGACTTTATGTGGAGTCTAACAGCTAAGTGCACAGAAAAACAGCTAGATGATCCAATTGTTATAAGAATAATATATGTTGTGTTAATATCCATGTAAATTCTCTGCAAACAGAGGGAGATTTTTTTATACTTTCCTGATAAATCACTGTACACTGCACTTGACCAACAGAGCAGTCAGCTTTTAGTTAGTTAAATCTGTGAAAGAATGACTCATATCAAGTCATTAAGTTCAAGGAAAGTCAAAGACAAGTCTCGCATACTCGCCAATTCAGGTCTTCAAAATCGAGACTGGGATCTGATTCAAGCTCAGTTCACAAGTTTGAAGTCCACATCACTGGAAATGAATACCCTAGACCTTCAGAAAAAGTGGGAATGCGTTCTGCGCCGAAAATGTGAACATTGGCTTTGTCATTTCCAGCCGATTAAAACCAGATTCATATGGCGAAGAATTACATTAGTGATTCTGCCTAATTATCCTGTGACTTGTCTGAATTAACACAATTAAGTGAGACCTCTGGATGAGATACACAAGTCATACTCCAAGACCAATTATGCCATTAGTGCCACCAGATGTTCACACAGCTGTATTCACACAGACAACAGCACAGAGGGTTAAATTAACTGGAGTAATTGAACAATAAAACTGGGCCGATGGAGTTCTTTGGAATAAATTAAAACATGGCTTTCAGGGTGATAATATCTCTGAAGAGAATAAGAGGAACACATCAATTATGAGTAGAATATGATATAGTGGTGTGACTCATGTTTGCACAAATGGTATCTGATATTTAAACTGACATGATCATTTCATCACAAAAATGTGGAATTTTGACACCTCACATGTAGTGTAAAACTAGTTTCAATTTTTAGTCTCATCTTCTCCACATGGGGCTGAAAATCGACTCAAACACAAAAAAGCAACCGTGCAGCAGGTGATTCTTACAATCACCAAAGAACAACACATTTTCAAAAATAGTACAACAGAAGCTACCACAAAACTTTCATGCTATTCTCTGTGGTACTCCGTCAAGAAAGCTCAGAGGTTAATTGGGAATAAGTCACAGCACATCAAGTTAGCTGCCACTTCATGTCAATTGCAGCACATTAGTTGACCCTTCTCTTCTAACTAAGTTTGCATCTTTCTTCGAGCAGAAACGACTCTTTCCATCAATTAGCAAGTACAATCCCTATGGAGGTGCAATCTGTAATAGATATGCACTTTTACACACTAAAGGAAACACAGATTTTAAAACATTTAATTGAGAAGGACTGGGTCAACCAATTAACCCAAACACTCATGGGCTTAAACCATTTGGCAAATTTTCTGCTTCAAGACTTTAAAGCACTAAATACAGTTACATCAGTCCCTTCTAAATGCCAATGGGTTTACTGCATACTAAGGTCCTAACATTTGGTACCAATTATTGACCATACAGAGTTCATTAATAAACACAGACCACACCATGGAAGTAGAGACATGACTGTGCCAATTACTGAATCATCACTACAGTTCCTTCTAGCGATCACAGTTGTGACTAAATGCATGTATTGAATAATGTGGTAACACTTTATTTTAGGGTCTTTTAACTAGTTGCTTATTAGCATGCATATTGCTAGAATATTGGCTGTTTATTAGTAATTATTAAGCACATATTAATGCCTTATTCTGCATGACCTTATTCTACATTCTTTATCCTACCCAATACCTAAACTTAACAACTACCTACCTAACTATTGATAAGCAGTAAATTAGGAGTTTATATATATACAGTTTATATTAAAAAAAAAATAATAATAAAAATAGTGGACAAATGCTTAAACACTTTCTAATCATGTACAACTGATAAGCTGACACAGGTCATTTCATTGTGTATGCAAAACATGGTGCATCTGTATATATTGATTTTTAAATATATACTGTTTAAAATGCATGCAGATATTGGACATAGTTTATGAAGCAATCTATAATTTAATTTCATATGTATATACCTCCCTACTGATTGCCAGAAGTCATGGGGAGAAAATCCTATTTGTTGCTGTCTAATATGAGAAATTGAGCATATGGAATGCATGACAGGTGTAAAGTTAGAATAAACAGAACAATCTGTTCCACATATTCTGCAGTCTGCAATTTAACTCTCTTTAGACTCCATGTATCAAGTCAGTTCCCCTCAAGTTCGCACAGTTGTCTTAGCAGAGTTACCACAGGTTAATCATCACATTAACCATGAACTTGATCCACCGACATCTGGTAACCAGAAAGTGTACATTTTGAACAATGTATCATTTGTTTTAAATATAAAACCTGACAAAATTTTTTGTAAAATATTTTGCTTCAAATGTCTGCTTTGTGCAACTGCATCTCTAAAAATCTCTAATATCTATAAAACAAATGCCACTTGTTTTGAAAGTTTGTTTTATAATGCATAGCACATTTAAGCATAGTTTGTACAAAAAAGAAAAGAAAAAAGAAAACATTTTGAGGCTACGTTATAATTTCAACTTTTTGTAGGTCTTATATAAACAAGATTAATTACTACGAAGACGGCTGTGAATGCAGAAGGAAGAGGGTGGAAATGAATCTGACTGAAAAGAAAAAAAAAACACATGGGTAAAAAGATGCACATGGCTAATGCAACCCTGCTTTTGTTGCTCAAGTAAACCTCTCTGTTTACGAAAGCATATGTAGGCTATATCTAGCAAAAATTAATTTGTATAGTCCATCCTCTCAAACATATTGAATTTTTATTGAAGGAAATGCGATTTAGAAGGATGATATAGATATCTTGTATCGCCCAGATCTGGTAATGGAGCATGCTTATCCCATATTTCCCAATTTTACATTGAACTGAACTAAAGCTGAGCTTTTAGCCCAGTGCTGTAATCTACACGATTTCTCTCCAATTCTATCATCACACATAAAGTGGGTTTCTGTGGCATGTGAAAACATATGGACCACACAGATGACAGAAAATAGATTATCAAATGGTGTCAAATACCCTGGAAAGGATGGGTGCAGTTTAGAGCCATTTTGAGAAAAGTAGAGAAGATAGATAGTCTTTGAAAATGACTCAAAATGATGGCCAGAAATCAAAAGATTCAACTCTCTACACATCAAACATCATAGCAAAATATGAACTGACATGAGAAGAACTATTCACTTTGCCTGACCTTTCATCTATGAAACCTGCAGCAGAATTATTTATGCAGTTGTATCTGGTGTGTGTTTTGGACAGGGATGCCACGCAGCTGCCTTTGAAGGAAGTAAATATGACTCCACAGATCTACAGCCGTAAGTGTCTGAAATGTGAAGGTGTCTCTAACTAACAACATTCGATACATTTATGAAATATGAATCATTCATATTCATCAGCTTTTGGGGAGACACACCACATGACACCCTACACCCTAAACTAACTTTGTCATGTCACAAAAAGTCAAATTATCATATAATTTAAGAGTCTTATTGACCTTAACACACAGTCATGAAGGTCTGTTTTCAAGACTTCAATACTCAAGTTTTGGCAGACAAAAGTTTTCAAATACTAATACTTTAACAAAACTACTTCACTGTCTTTTTTTCTAAGAAATAATAATCAAATATTATGTCAACTAACAAGGTTTTCTTTTTCAAGAACTTTATCCCATTTTTGACTATGTATAAAAAAAGCTAAATGAATTCAGAAATTTAAAACATGCTCATCATAGAAGAAATGTGCCAACATTTTTGATCATATTCACAAAACTTTCGTGGGCCCCAGAATATTTTGTTGTATGAATATGTAAACACTAAACAGTCAATATATCAAAAGAACAGATTTTTCAAAATTAAATTTTTTGGCTTTTAATGTGAATATGTTGCCTTAATGTTATTTATAAGCTAGCGTGCGCCAAAACAATGACAAAATTCACATTTAGAAGATATAAGCGTTCAAAACTTACAGTCTCTCACTTCTGCCAATATGGATCAATGATTTTGATGAAATCACTCTGCACTTCAGCTTCTCATCAGATTTTCTGTCCAATCAAATGCTCTTTAGAATCTGAAGCATCCCGCCCCCTACTATAAATAGATGATGAAGATGCAGCTAAACTCGGTCACTTGTTCACACAATGACTATATTCTATAGGGTGAATGTTATATAGTTCAATATAGGGGATAGGGAACGATTCAGACAGTCTAAGGGCTCATTCCCACAGAACTTGTTTTTGCTTCTGCGAGACACGGGCAGTGGAATGGGGTCTCGAGATGTGTTTTTTGAACTGATTTTAACTTGAGCACCACATTTTTAGAATGCTGTGTCATGCACGAGACAATGCAAAAGATGTAAGACACAAGCGCAACGGTCATACACATCCGTCTAGTGCATTTACATGGAAAAACAATGGAAAAGTAGTGCATTGGAATGAAAAAATGCATTCTGTGTGAACTGCCCCTAAATATGCTTTCTGATCCATTTGCATTCTACACAGAATGCCATATTTGAAAGTGACATAAGGAGGAGATTATGAGGAGAAACAGTTCAATCATGACAACTCTCGGAGTGGATTTAATTCAACCAGCATTTATTGGCATGGGGCATGAAGTATACATGGCTTGATTTTGGCGTACGAGATCTGCTACGCTGCTGCTGCTGCTGTTTCTGCTGAGCAAATACAAATTTGTTCAGCTTAGTCAAATAAAACAATAAGGAAAAGGCTGCTGCAAGAATGGTAGAACCCCCGTAGCAGATCTCTACAGGTGGTGCTGGGGAGGAGGAGGGATAACAGCGCTTCACATTGCGCAGCTGTCGATCGCAGGCTAGGGTACGATATATATGGTTGCGTAGATTGGAATTACTTCTGATTGGCTGATGCCACGGCGTAGAAAGAATCAATCAGCGCTCGGTTAGAGTTTCACGACTGAACTTTGTATTTAGAAAGACTCGGCATTAGAAACAGCACTGGCAAATAGAAATGATAACACCGGTGCCATGCACCAACATAAATAACACACTTTTCAAACTACACATCCTCAACATGATTATGTTCATTATTTTGCTTTAGTAACAGTTTCAAATTAAATCTAAAAGGGGAATCTGTCAAACTGTGGCTGTCATAATCTGCCAAATGCGACTTTTCCAAGCTCAATAGCTTTACGGCTAATTTAAAAAAGGGGAGGAGCTAGTCAATTTGTCCATTGTGTCATAAATGATGGAAAATCTTGTCAATGGCAGGGAAAGAGTTAATATAATTTTGAATGAATTAATACACATGCACAGATGAGTATCATTTCATTGACCCATATAAAACTTTGGTAAAAGAACCATGAATTTTGGCTAAACCCAACTTTACATAGCAAAAACGTACAGTCCCGACTGGGTGTAATTGCTTGTGTTGACATTGTGCGGTGGGCTTCACTGTGCGTTTCTGGACCCATCCCTCACTGTCTTTTCAGTCTGACAATGATAACACCAGCACACAAGTATGAATATGTCATTTTTCAAGGCACACAAAACCTATGGCACTCAAACCTTTCATTTCTCCTGACTCAAAGGCAGGCGAGGAAGGCCCTGTTTGATAACAGCAATTCTAGAAAGGTCACAGGCGTCAAGAAAATAGGAAGAATGAGCCAGAAGGTTTTAAAGTTGTATTAATGAGAACCCCTTGCTGGCACATGCCTCTGAGGTCAGACCATCACCTAAAATGATAAAGATTTATCATGGGAAGGCAAGCTGGTCAAAGCTTCCTCTTATCTTATGCCATCCCTTTATGAAAGCAGCCGCTGTCAGGACCCTTGGTGGATGAAAGCTTCTCCTACACTGCTGCAGACCTCACAGTAAAAGAGAAACATCCAGTAAGTCTGTAAATATTTGATGCAATATATTTTGTACTCTTTGAGTATTTTTAAAGGCAAGTGAGTACATTATGCTGGACTTTGAAGATCCACTCTGAAGTGGTGACTTCTATAAAACAGGAAACCGCTTACAATAATAAAGAGATGACATTCTTTGTTGGGTTTCTGTTTTAAAATTTAGATTTTAAAGAAGTCCTGGGGAGTGTTCCATGAAGCTGATTTAGCTGGCTAGCCAGGTGAGTTTTATAAAGACTCAATATATAAAGCTTTAAAAGTCACTTTGGACATTAGCCAGATGTTTCTTTTAGTTGTCCTCTTTCATGGACAACTCTTTTCTTCTTGCTGTGAAAATGTTTTAAATTCTTCATATTTTTTAATAACAATCTACACTAATCAAGCACAACATTATGACCACCTTCCTAATATTGTGTTGGTCCTCCTTTTGCTGCCAAAACAACCCTGACCCGTGGAGGGATGGACTCCACTAGACCCCTGAAGGTGTGCTGTGGTACCTGACACCAAGATGTTAGCAGCAGATCCTTTAAGTCCTGTAAGTTGTGAGGTGGGGCCTCCATGGATCGGACTTGTTTGTTCAGCACATCCCACAGATGCTTGATTGGATTGAGATCTGGAGAATTTGGAGGCCAACTCAACACCTCCACCTCGTTGTTGTGCTCCACAAACCATTCCTGAATCATTTTTTGCTTTGTGGCAGGGCACATTATCCTGCTGAAAGAGGCCACAGCCAACAGGGAATAACGTTTGAAAGGGTGTACGTTCTGCAACAATGCTTAGGTAGGTGGTACGTGTCAAAGTAACATCAACATGGATAGCAGGACCCAAGGTTTCCCAGCAGAACATTGCCCAAAGCATCACACTGCCTCCACCAGCTTGCCTTCTTCCCATAGTGCATCCTGGTGCCATGTGTTCCCCAGGTAAGTAACGCAAACGCACCCGGCCATCCACGTGATGTTACAGAAAACATGATTCATCAGACCTTCTTCCATTGCCCCATAGTCCAGTTCTGATGCTCACATGCCCACTGTTGGCACTTTCGGCAGTGGACAGGGGTCAGCAATGGGCACCCTGACTGGTTATGCAGCCTCAAACGCAACAAACTACGATGCACTGTGAATTCTGACACCTTTCTGTGAGAACCAGCATTAACTTCTTGAGCAATTTGAGCTACATTAGCTCGTCTGTTGGATCAGATCACACGGGCCAGACTTCGAGCGCCAGTTCACCACTGTTCCTTCCTTGGACCACTTTTGATAGATACTGACCACAGCAGACCGGGAACACCCCACAAGAGCTGCAGTTTTGGAGATGCTCTGACCCAGTCATCTAATCCTTATGCTTGCCCATTTTTCCTGCTTCTAACACATCAACTTTGAGGACAAAATGTTTACTCGATGCCTAATATATCCCACCCACTAACAGGTGCCGTGATGAAGAGATAATCAGTGTTATTCAACTCACCCGTCAGTGCTCATAATGTTATGACTGATCGGTGTATATGTCAATGCTTTTGCTAGTGAACCCAATGTTTCTTGGGGGAATGCAAAAGTTTTGTGAAGCATTGAAATATAATTTTTCCTCCAATCTAATATTTCTTCCATCACCATGTCCACACAAAGGCACTATATAAAAGCTCTGAATTTGTTGTAGCTTACTTTAGGGACAATATAGTGTTGAAATTAATAAAAAATTAAAATTCTGCAGTGTACCTTTAAGTAAAATATATTTTCTTCGCTGTGTGGATACATTTGTATGAAATAAGTAAGGTAAAAAAGGAACAAGCATTGATGCTGTGTGTGAGAGGATTTATGGAAATTTCTACAATACAAGTGGCTTTCATCACACCACAGGAGAGGCATTGCATGGATTGATTTGATATTTAATCTGCTGCCACATGGAGACCATGGGAATCTGATGAGTTTCTAATACACATGTTGCTAGCAGACATAAAACATTCCACATCTGATTTCAGTAAGGAAAACCATATCAATGTTAAACATTGCATGCAAACATATTGCATGTACTTAATTAAAAGGTTAAAGCAATAATGAATTTTGCCAAATAAATTAAAGTCTAATTTAAAGCGATTAGCTAAATCAAAAGGTTAAAATAAATTAATTTTAGCAAACAAATTAATGTCTAATATAAAGGTAATTTACTCAGGGGCTAAACATTAAAGACAAA
Source organism: Anabarilius grahami (assembly GCA_003731715.1). NCBI lineage: Eukaryota > Metazoa > Chordata > Actinopteri > Cypriniformes > Xenocyprididae > Anabarilius > Anabarilius grahami. The sequence continues at coordinate 970,756 of RJVU01035834.1, forward strand.
ACATTAAAAGCTCATGCTGCAGAATTTTCTTCCACCTTCTTTCATGCATCCATCAACTATCACGCTTAGTTACATATTCATCCTTATTCTTAAGTGATATTTATTTAGTTTGAGGTGGGAACCCCTGGGGGTAGGAATAAAAAACATAAATCCATTGTTGACATGGCAACCATTAAACCTGAATTTCAGCATTTCAGCATGAGGCTGTTTGGCAGTGTGATAAAATGTGTGAACACAGAGCAATTGAAGCAGCAACTGTTGTGTCTATAGACTGTGGTTTGTCACAGAGAATCTAAGAGTCAGTCTTACAAGAACTGCTCTCCTGCTGAAAACATACAACTAAACAGAACCTACAGAAAAGAAAGCATGGTGGCACAAGGTTTTGAAAGTGAGAAACAAATCTTTGTGGTACTGTGATCCACTAGCTTTTGTCACTGTGGATTTCTGATTAAAGGACAAAGGTTTTGTTCCTTATTTGTTCGTATTTATATTCATGCTGGTATCTTGAGCGCAAACATGATACCGAGAGTGCTTTGGCAAAGTACGCAGAGACATGCTGTGGTAAACTGATACGAGTACAGTCTTGGGATTGGTGTAGCATCGCAAACATATTCTGGCTTGTGTACAGCAACACAAAGCCAGAAGACTTGTAATCCTTAAACGTTTGAAACAGCATTGACTCATCATCCACAAAGTAGGCCCTGAATTATCAGCACAGTCTACGCCAAAAAAATTGTAATTAGAACAATGCATGCACTGACATTTCAACTAACTAAACACATTACTTAACCCTCATGTTCAGTTTGGAGATTCCATTATTAACCGCTTATTTTGCTTCCAAATTATTTGAAGAAGCTCATTCAACCAACTCAAAATCCATTAGGGAGACATTATTAGCTTTTTCATTCTGTTTTGCCACAAAGAATTTTCACATTTAAAAAATGTGACATTCATTCTGGTCATGTTTTGTTTTTGTTTTTTTGTTTTTTTTAAGGGCTGTCAAGCAATTAAAAATTTGAATCTAATTAATTGCATGATGTGCCGATTAATTAATCTATTTAATCACAAATGAATCGCACATCAAATTAGGAAATTTCTTAAACAAGAAAAGCATCAAATAGACATTACAAAAAGTAGCTTTAGAAAGAAATATTTCTTTTTTGATTCAACATAGAATTTATAACACAAACTTTTAGGCTACAACGGCCATGATTTTCTTTTTTTCAGAAGCTGCATCTGAATTGTTATTTATATATACATATTTACAGACCAAAACAGTTTGATGACCAACATTCTTTAAATATATCTTCTTATATGTTTCGCCAAAGAAACACATGAGGTCATATAGGTTTGAAATGACATGAGGGTGAGTAAATGTAAATACACCGAATTTTCAATTCTGGGTCAACTTGACCCCCCAAACAGACACTAAGAAAAACTAAAATAACTGTCATAAGCACATCTAAAAATTGTATTCACCAATTAAAGAATATCGGAATGTTAATATGTATTATAAAAAAGTACATACATAATTTGCACAAACCCCAAGCATAAGTAAGTAACATTTTTCATGGAGAACAATTAAAGTGTATTTAACCTAAAACCTTACCTAAACTAACCCCTAATCCTAACCCAACCCTTACTCCTAAACCCAAACTCATCAGCAATAAATGTGAGAGTTAACATATAGTTACACAGTAAATTCATAGTCTTGTGGGTATTTAATGTTAGTTGTTAAGCAACATTATATAATGTGTGACCTGTATTTTCCAATTTTATCAAGACATTTGTATATCTTGAGCTTTTAAAATGGCCTTGGAGTCTCTCAGACCCCAAACAGAACATGAGGATTAAGAATGTTCAATGGAATCCTCACAAAAACAAATAAAATAATGAAATCCCTGGTTAAATATTCGGCTCTGAAGTTGTGCTATGAATGGCATTTTCAAGATGCACATGGACTTCATCAGGTCATTCACCAAATCCAATGGCAAGTAATCATACCTATTTTAAAAACAGAGCAAACTGGAAGTAGAGAATGGGCCTTTGTTTGAACATCTGCTGAAGGTGGAAGAAGTCGTTTAAGTTAAAGCAGTAACACTGTAGTGAAAGAATTCAAAACAAAAGTAAAAGACGGACACTATTATACACTGTAAAAAATGACCGTGATTTTAACGGTAAAAGACTGTAAAAATGCTAATTGGTTTACAGAAAGTTTCCGTACAATATATGGTGAATAACTGTAATAGATCGTACGGTACATTGAATGTAATTTTAAGGTAAAATACTGTTAAATTTACAGTTTTTGGAAGTGAAAAATAAGTCATTTTATAATTTACAGTGAAAAACCGTAAATTGTCTGCGTGACACTTCACATTTAATGTATTTTCACTGAAATAACTATGTTTCTTCTTAGTTTTTTTCTTATCAGTTACGTACATTAGGGGTTTATGTTACATCTAATTTTGTTAAATTAATGTTTATTACATTTTTAAAATTTCATGTGTGTTACCATGATGGTATTTAGTGTTTGTGTGAATGACACTGCATGCACCTTCTATATATTAGTATTGTCCTCCTCAGCTTGTGGAAAAGCTGCTTGTGATGAGCTTTGATTCATTATGTGACTCATTACCATTGTGTTTGGTGGTTGTTAGTGTATTACAAAGGTACAAAACAGATAATAGTACTTCATTGGGCTGGAAAAAAAAAACATTATATCAGTCAATGGAATATGTTTGTTTTTTTACCATAAATTTAACAGAATTTTTTTTTTACCATATTTTTTGTGGTAAAGTTCTGGCAACGACAGCTGCCGTTTTTTTCCCATAAATTTAACGGGGATTTTTTTTACAATGTACGTACAGACCGCATAGGGCGAGCAAGAGCAGCCAGAGGAATAGAGGTGAACATGACATTGTGAAGAACAGATGGTATAATCCAGAACACATTACTGTTAAAGCACAGGTTTGCAACTTGAAGTACTGTAGCACTGTGGCCATGTTACCTGCTGTGAGAGCAATGCTTTTTTTGAAGCAAAATATTGCTTTACCAGTGTCAAGTTCCACTGCAGACATTCAAAGCACAGGTAGCATTTGTCATTACCAAACACTCAAAGTTATGGATCAACGATTTACTCTCAGGACATCTCTCAAAATACCTTCATTTGTGACATTTTAATTGTTTTTAATTGATGAATGAATTGTTTTTATTTTGGGGTGAATTGTCCTCTATTTTTTTTAAACTTCGCTCCCCCTTTACTGGAAAATCTGTTCTATACGAATCATGTAAACAACATTTTAAACTGAAAACAGCAGCTATTGAGGAAAGGCACTGGAGCACCTAAGCGCATTCATTTAGTTGTAATTTGAATGTTTCACCTCCAACCCTCATTAACTTCTCTCGAAGTTGGTCTGTGAAATGCCAACATTAAGGTGGCATTTAACTCTGTTGTTTTGCTTCCCGAGGCAGATCAGACCACCACTTAGTGCACATCATTCCTATTTTCAAACTATTTTCAAAGAGCTTTGGGTGGCATGCAGACAGTGTCTTTTCTGTGGATCACACAACTTCATGCTCTATGCTAGTACCAAAGATAGGCTGCTTCAGCATCCTTAGGGCATAAAGGGTAGTTTATCTACTGACATCATAAAGACCTTTAAGAGGGTGGTCATGAAACAGGTGTCTGACCATCTGGATCCACAGCAGTTTGCTTAGGAGATGTAAATAGGTGTGGACAACATTAGAGCTCCATGGCTAGATTCTTTTTAATTGGGAAAAACTAAAGAGAAAACAAATCATTGGTTTTGTAGCTGTGGACCCCAAAATAAGCAATGGGTTTGATTAGATGCGCTGTTGATGTATTGGTGGTTCAAAAAGATCTTTCACTCTACTAAAACATTAAATAACTGGAAATCCTAACAACATTTTTCAGATCTCAGTGAGAGTTTCTGTTTCCCAACTCACTTGAATTAGGTCTCACTCTACAGACCGGCTAATCACTGTGTAATGCATGCAAAATTGACTGGGTTTATCAAGAGGCAAACTGAACCGCAAAGCTTGAACCAGTGGCCCCTGCGAGCAAAGTTTCAGCTGAGCGCTGTGAGGTGGTACGAGTTCAGCGTAGCAGTTGATGAGTCATGCACGGCGCACATACACAGCTTTTTTCACTGTTGACAGTCAGCTCCCAGACTATGAAAGCCTTGTTTGTCTTCGAAATGGGCTTTGGCTGGGAGAAACACAGCTGGTTTGGGCGATCAGATCTCTAAATGTTCAACTTTCCAACAGGAGTCATTCAAAAGCAAGGAACGGGAGCTGCCTATTGGGAAATAGTCCCGGATTAAAGGAGCCAAAAGATTGAAAAAGTAATTTAAAAAATAATGGGCTTTTTAATGACTAAACCTAAGGGACACCCAGATGTGCTCTTTGTTAATTTTCACTTGTGTAATGTAAAATTCCAACTGCTTAATTACTCTAGTATACACAAAGCAAATGCTTTTAACGAAGCAATTATGGGAGACAATCTCGTCATGGCACCACAGCTTTCGCAAACACATTTACATTTACATTTACATTTACATTTATGCATTTGGCAGACGCTTTTATCCAAAGCGACTTACATTGCATTATACTATACATTTGTATCGGAGTATGTGCAATCCCTGGGATCGAACCCATGACCTTGGCATTGCTAGTGCCATGCTCTAACCACTGAGCTACAGGAAAGCTTTTTTAAACACCCCCTGCCACTTGGACAGACTGTTGTTGACAAAGAAAAAACATTGGTTACTCATGTGTTGCATGACAAATGAAAACATATTAGCGTTTGTGAATGGTAACATTTTCACCCAGTCTTTCTAGTGCTACTCTCTAAATGTTACGGGTTGTTTCAAGGCAGGTCATTATACAAATCAGCTATTTAAAGGTTCAACAAAGAATAAGTCAATGAAAAAAAATGCAACCTTCAAAATATTAGATGAAAATAAAACTGTGAACAAAAAAACAAATCAGAGAACACTTTTTTTTCTTGCAAGAACAAGGTTGTGCTGGTGCCCAAATTTTACGATTCTCTCTTATTGAGTATTACAGTACAATTACAGAAAGCATAGACCCTCTGCAAATCAGGCAGTGAAACTCTGAGAGCTGATGTTTTTTCTTCTTTTGCCAGTGGAGATTTTGTTGTGTGCTTGTTAGTGCCTGTGTATGAAGAGAAGATTTATCATGCACTGAAGGGGGCAATGTTGGCATTGTTATTGCCCTTTTAGATCAAAAACATCATTAGGGTGCATGTCTCTTGACATTCTGTGTAGATTTTTTTGTCCTTGCTGGAGGATCAATAGATTTCCAGTGCCAAGGAGCATAAAGGGTAGCGATTTCTGCCTATTGTAAGAGCAGCTGAACAGCTGTTGGTAAATATCATTACAATATTGCATGTTTTATTGCTGGTTTAATAGTGACATATATGACGGCTATGCTCAGAGGACATTAACATTTAGAACGATCAATAGAACTTCTGGTTGCAGATTTTATGAGAAGCACTTTCCTGTGATAGAAGAATTAGCAAAAGGCCTGTAGTCAATTGAGAGTAGATTAATGAAAGGGAGATGGATGTAGGATAGGCCACTCTAACATTAGACAAAAATAGAATTCAACATATTATGTATTCTGCATACTCGGTGTAATTCTCCTCAGCTTGTAGGTTTACACAGACTATTGACCATTTCAAAGTTCAAAAATAAGGACAGACGGACACCCGGACAATCAGAGAGGCATAGAGACAGACAGACAGGAAAAGATTGAATGTCATGCACGGTTTAAAAATTAAAAAAGAACCATGCCTTTGAGATGCAAAATCCAGAAGAATACTTCTCCTGTCAGATCTAAATTGCTAATGCATACCGTATGGGAGCTGAGTATCCCTTTCAAGGATGGGAGTCTTAAAGACACAAACCTGATAGCTGCTCACTTGATCAAAGCTTGGCCATGCCATGTTTTTCCCACTGAGGAGCTTCACAGATGCATAGCAATATGCATACTCTGAGCCACATTTTCAGGTTGTGTGAGTCTGACAGTACAATTGCCAAATATCCAAAACAAAATGAACGAACAGCAGTTAATCGGCCCTCCCAAAAAATAACTTTTCTTAAAGGGGACATATCATGAAAATCTGACTTTTCCACTGTTTAAGTGCTATAATCAGGTCCCCGGTGCATCTACCAACCCAGAAAACGTGAAAAGGGACAACTTTGTTTTGGTAAGCCTTTCTCTGTGTGTACCTTTTTACATTTAAAAGGTACACACACCAAATCAGTGCATTTTTTTTTCTCCCAACCAAAAATAGGCAGTTAAAACATGGTATAATAAAAAAAAATGCATGGGGTATTTTGAGCTGAAACTTCACAGACACATTCTGGGGACACCTGATTGATTGAAAATTATTCCACCAACATAATAGAGAGGATGTATTGCTAGGCAACATATTTAACAGATATACATAGAAGGCTTTACAAACAGAAGACATTACTCATTCTGAACATCTTATAACACTGCAAACCAAATGTATTTTGATTACTGTCTACACATCATCTTACTTTTCAGGATGTAATTATCTTTATTAGATGCATAATTGTCTTTTTGGGAAATAATGTGTTTCTATGGTAAATTCAACCTAAGCTAATTCCTCTGATGCACAAGTACCCGATACAGTAGAAATCAAATTGAGTGAATCATATAACTGTGTTTTAGATAAATACAAGCCAGCCGAGGCCAACTCCTACATACGGCCCACAGTGTTCTGTGATGAGATTCTCCATTTCACAAAAGCATTCCAGCACAATAGCACTGGAAGAAAAGAACTGTCCCTTTCATGAGTGCTGCCAGTGAGTTTACACGCTCCACTTGTTTTTCTCTTGTGTTCCAGCTAATTCGCCAGAGTTGCCCACTCACCCTCTGCAAAGAACACACATACACATAATCCAAGGCCATATCAAGCCTGATAAACATTCTCACTAACTTATTACTCACTAAGAACCCGTCACAGGGGAAGAAGTGAACAGGTGTCCGATCTTCTCAGAAAGACTTTGGGGAAAATGACAACATGCTCTCATTAACACATAGTTTTTCTGTAACTTTTACACACACATGAGGCAAATTATGAAAGCCAAAGTCAGATAAAGTTCAGAATTCACTGATTACCTGGAAGAATAAAGGCCGTCAGATATTTTAGAAGTCAAAAAGTTGAATTAATGAGGGCTATACATTGTAAAAAGTTTTATACCTAATAAAGTATAACATTCTGTACGTAAATTCTCAAGCTTTCTGGAGCAAAATATGAGGTGCTTGTCATGAGAGCCAGCAGCACTGGTCCGAAAGATGTCCCACGAGCTGGATGTTTCCGCTAGAGCCTTGTATTTTCCATATTTTCATGAAGGCATTTCACATGAGAACTTAAAGGACTAATTGGCCCACAGAGATCAGCGGTATTGTTAGTTCTGCCCGGCTTCCAATATTCAGACCTGCCACATGAGTGGTTAATCACCTGTGAGCCTTACACCTGACTTACCAGACACTTTGATATCCAAAGAGAAGCTGTTACCAGTCAGAGGTGCCTTGAGCCACAATTTACCCCAATGAGAGACTCAACCTGGGTTCAAGTGAAGATGGTCTGCTATAGTACAGAAGCATGTAGGTCCACCAGTATTTAAGACGGGCACATTAAAGGCACAATATGTAAGATTTTTGGATTAAAATATCCAAAAACCTCTAGAACAGTGTTATATATTTTGGTGACTCGTGTACTTTCATAATCCCAAATGTTTCCAAGAATGTTTAAATCCAGATAAATAAGCAATTTTAACCAGGACACGGACCGTGTCCGTGCGTTGCCTATCAGTGACATCATACCTGCGTTACCCTCGGTTTTATTTTGTAGAATCGTGAAAACACCAAATACACTTTAAAATATTATATATTTTATTAGACAAGGGGACAACAATTTGGAAGCATTTATAGAAAGAAAACTAATCATGGTTATATAGCTCAACATGTTTAGTCACATACGCTTGACCGGAAGAAGCGGAAGCGACGACTGACTAATAAAAGTCCAGAGCCAAGTGTCACGCTCATCTCTCATTAGCAATCGCTCCAGCGGCCTCGTTCGGTTCCCACAGCACTTCGGCCCTGCTCTGCTTCATACTACAGTAATGTTAATACTCTCATCCAAGAACATGATTTCTGCCCGAGTCCCTTCGGATTCTTTCCCCTTGCCTAGAGGTGAAGATGAATCTCCAATGATTCCACGCTCGATCTCGGCGTCATCAAGCTAAGCCTTTGTTTTGAATAGGTGACCTCTAGCGGCGAAATATACATATTGTGCCTTTAATACTGATTCTTCATTTGACAAAATCATTATGTTATATCAGTGAAATGAACCTGGCAGTTTCCACAAAAATATTAAGCACCAAAAACTGTTGTCAATATTGATAATAAATGTTTCTTGATCACTAAATCAGCATATTAAAATGATTTCCGAAGGATTATGTGACACTGTAGACTGAAGTAATGGCTGTAATCTTAATGATTAAAGTAACATATATACATACATAATAAGGATGCACCAAAATATATGCCGCCCCATCTCTCATGTTCAGCGCTCAGGTTTCACCCTCGCTCTAGTCGTTATCACTACACAGTGTGACGCTCCGCTCAATATCAAGCTCTATGCATGTGCGGAGCTCAGTTGCTCACGCCCCATAGGAACGCTCTGCTCATGCTCATCAGAAAAGCAAAGTCCGCTCAAATAATGCAGCAACAAAATTTCTGTAGTATAATTGTTTCTGTTTGCAATAGCCCTACTGTGCTGTAACATACCATGCTATGGACAATGCTGGTAAAAAGACGCTACCCTCTCATTCACTGATCCGCTCCTTGCTACGCTCCGCTAACATGCCCTGATAATAATAGCTTTGTAAGACTATACATTATTTGGATAAATGGTCTATAAATAAGGACGTAGTATAAGTATAATATCATACAGAACATTTTGAGACACTCACAGCAGGATATATAGCCACAAAATAAACGAACAATCCTCACATGCATGTGGAAATGATTGTGGAACTGCAATGCATTGGTAAAGGATCTTCCCTGAGGAGCAGTCAAAAGCCCTTCAAACTACATTGTCACAAAATCAAAGGTTCCTCAAATGTCACTGGTTTTTGCAATCCCTGTTTGTCAATTCAATTTTAATACACATCTGACTCCAGCATCTCAATAAGAGAGAAAAGATATGTTCTATTGTGTGCTCTCTTATGTAACAGTACACTGATGTACAGTAAATATAAAAGAGGCTCCTTACATCATGGCTAATACCCAAACCTATTTCAAAGGCTATTCTACTTAAACATGATATTGACGCAGTCTTTTGTTCTACATTGAGGGAAAAAGGGTACTTATTCTACAGAAATTATATGATGAAAATTGATGTTGCATATGCACAACATCATACATTATGCATTATCATACATAAAAGGGGGGGGGGGGGNGTAGTGGTAGTAGTATTCTTCTATCAAGTGACGTTTTCATTTAATTTCCTGCAGTCAATAATAAATGTTCCTATGAAAATAATTTAATCGTGCCTTAAAATAGCTTGAATGTAACTCTACACCGTTGCTTCATTTAGTATACGTGGATTAATGAATATGCAGATTAGTCCCCACCTCCACTCAATCACGCAGCTCGGACTACCTGATCTACTCAGTCAACTGTAATAAACGTTAAACAATGGTAAGTGGAAATATTGCTTTAATTCAGCCATATATGTTTGAACCAGAAACTGATTCAGAAGAAGAGGAAAAGCAAATTATACAGGGCCGTCTATGCCAATATATCAGAATGGTAATGCGTTTAATGTATCGTTCTCTACAACATCAGACACACAACCGTAATTGATATGATTAGCCTTTAGCTTATCAAACAGCTAATAATGTGTTTCTAATTTTACACAAACCATGTTCCCATTTGCCATCTCAGAAAATCAGCATCCTTAGAAACGCCTTGAACGTCATAGAAATTCAGTGGAGAAAGGTATAAAGTTCATCATCATCGTAATATACATCATATGCATAATTCACCCGCTATATTGCAATATGCACCCAGTTTTTCCTGTCCCTTCTTAAATGTGTTCTTGTGCTCACTGTGTTAAAATATCACAGAGCAAGCAAGCTCCGTCCCGCACATTGATGGGATTACATGTATGTGACGGTAAGAAAAGGGGGGGTTCCAAACCTTGTTTTTGAGACTCTCTTTGGTTCACTGCAGTTTTAAAGAGAGAGAAAAAACTAAGCAATTGTGTTGACTGATGAATTTGCCCATGGTTTGTCTTAAAGCATGTTAAAAATACCACATAGACATATAAAAAATATTAAAAACCTGATTTTTTGACATATCTTTAACATATCAATCACTATTTAAATATTTGACCCTAAATCAGCCTATGCAAGTATGGTTTGATTCCAATGTGCCTACACAGAGGGAAATATTATTATAATTATTTTATAGGCAAGTATTCACAATTTTTGCATTGTTGACCAATCATGCCTTTATTCCCCTTTTTGATAATTCCTTGGCCTCTATCATTATGACCACAACTTGTAATAACTGCTTCAATGAGATAATTGTTTCTGCCTAAATGAATATATGATGTTAGCTAACTGCATGATTTGGATCATCTTAGAATTGTACACTTCTGAACATATGCATTACTTTAACCTCTGATAACAGATTACTCTTAATTGTAATGAAGAAACATGCATTTTGTCCCCACCACTGTATGAAAGGCTTTCTTCAGCAAATGATGCATCTAATACTTGCATACAAATTCTCAGCCTAAATCTTACATTCATCTTATGTACCAACCTTCCTATTTTGAAAAAAACAAAAACAAAAAAACTTCATATTACATATCCCTTACACTCTTACACCCGCAACTATTGTCATGATTGTCTGATCCACTGTCTTATCCATCTGATCCATAAAAATCCGAGACAGACAGTGACAAATGTAAGANTAACCCTGCAGAGAATCGATTCTGCAGAATTCCAGCACTTTACCAACCGGGCAGTAACTGGATCCTGCTGATGATTCTGCCAGTTTCCTTGTGCAGGGGGCTCTGGAGTTAGCATGGCCTTACAACCTCAGTTGAGAGACCTGAGTCTACAAGTTGGGCCTCCTCAGAGGCCAAACCCATACTCCATAACTCTGCTCTCCAGAACTCCCGGGAGTAGAACGATCAGGGAAACCGTGTACAGACACAGCCTCAGCCAAGTCTGCACCTCGATATGAGCTCCACCACCCCAGGGTGGAGTCTCCATTCCCCGGGCCTCAGCCCCTGTCTCGACAGGATGTCTACTCCCTAAATCTGGTGCCCAGGGATGTAGAGCCTGAGTCATCATCAACAGGCAGGTGCCAGGAGAAATGATAACCCGTCCACAGACTCCGAGCGACCACCCATGATCACTCCCCAGCCCGTGAGGGAAGCATCTGTCATAAGCGTTACGCGACGACAAGGAGCTCCCAAGCACAGGACACTGGGACAAGTACCAAGACCTCTTCCACATAACCAAAGTACGAAGCATCTGCGCGTAAACTTGATCATGCAGAACGGGTTGCCCCTCAAGGAAACCCCTTGGTCTTGAGCCACTACTGCAAAGGTCTTATGTACAGCAGGCCAAAAGGTATCCCGTTGGACGCAGCTGCCATCAGACCAAACAGTCTCGCAACTGTCTGAGAGTGAGTGACTGGCCTAGTTATCTTGCTTACAGCTGTGTGGATCGAACCGATACGAGCAGGAGAAAGAAGTGCCTGCATCGTCATCTAATCCCACACCACGCCTGAAAAAGTGGTCCTCTGAAATGGAGAAAGCACACTTTTCGTTGCGCTCAGCCTTAACCCCCCATACTTTCATGCGGCAAGGATGACATCTCGATGCTTATCCGCCATCTGCTCACACTTTGAGCCAGAAACACAGGGTGACAAGACTAGGCCGAAAGGAAGAACCTAGTACTGGTATGCTTTGTCCCCAAAAGCAACCTGAGGAATTTCCTGAGTTGAGGAAGGATGGAATATGGGAGTATGCGTCCAGAGATCTATCGTGACAAACCAGTCCTAGGATCTGATTATGTCCCGAATCGCCTCAGCGCACAGATCAAAAACTGGACACAACCCCCTATCCTTTTATGGAACGATAAAATACTGGCTGTAAAACCCAGACACTGTCATGAGGAGGAACACATCTTAATGATCCTCTTCCCCAGCAGAGTTTATCTCCTGTTCCATAACCAGAGCCTGCTCAGGGCCTACCACTGAGGACAGGAACCCCCAAGTGCAGGACCCATTGAGATATATTGGCAGTCTTTTATGCTGTCAAAAATCTACTAAGGGAACCAGTCTCTCGAGACTGGCCTCCGGAGTTTCTGAGTAGCCAGTTCGGTGCCCTGAAGCGGACGACCGGCAGGAAACAACCGAAACTAGAACTCGCTGGAGACTGCTGCGCCCCGAAGCACACGAGGTGGCGGGGTCGGCAGAACGGCTCCCTCATGGCCCTGAAGGAAAATGAGCACCGTATAGGGAGGTGTTAACCACTTTCCCTCTGAGGCCAAGAGAGCCAGGCTCTCGAGACTGGTCTCTGGTATTACTCAGGCGACCAATTTGGTGCCCTGAAACGGTGAACCGGCAGGGAACAGCCAAATTGATTGCTCTGAAGACCCTCCACAGAGGGAGCAAGCATCCCAGTGCCGCTACCTTTCTGGGCAGACGCTGAGATATGTGCTTACTGGAGACCACTGCGCCCTGAAGCACGCGAGGTGGCAGGGTTGGCAGAATGGCCCCCTGAGGGCACCGAGGGGAAAATGGGCACCGTGTAATGAGGTGTAAACCACTTCCCCACGGAGGGGACTGCCCTCCCGCAGCCTTCTTGGAGATAATGATGGTCCTCGGATCCATTTTATCACCAGGAGACTTATACAAAGAGAACCAGCCCATCAAGACTGGTCTCTGGCATACCTGATGGCACTGAAGGGAAATGGGCACCGTATAGTGAGGTGTTAACCATATTGCCCCAGAGGCCAAGAGAACCAGCCTCTAAAGACTGGTCTCTGGTATTACTCAAGCAACCAATTTGGTGCCCTGAAGCGGCGAACCGGCAGGGAACAGCCAAATTGATTGCTGTGAGACCCTCCATAGAGGGGGCGAGCATCCCAGTGCGGCTATTAGGCAGAAACTGAGATATTGGCTCACTGGAGACCACTGCGTCCCGAAGCACATAAGGTGGCAGGATTGGCAGAATGGCCCCCTGAGGGCACCGAAAGGAACTGAGCACCGTGTCATGAGGTGTTGAACACTTCCCTCCGGAGGGGACTGCCCTCACGCAGCCTTTTTGAAGATAATGACAGTCCTCAGATCCATCTTACCCCGAAAAGACTTCGTACTAAGAGAACCAGCCTCTCGAGACTGGGCTCTGACATAATTTGAGTAGCCAATTCAGTGCCCTGAAACGGGAGACCGGCAGGGAACAACCGAACTAGAACTCGCTGGGGACCTCTGCGCCCCAAAGCACCGAGGTGGCGGGGTTGGCAGAAATGCCCCCTGAGGGCACTGAAGGGAGATGGGCACCGTGAAGTGAGGTGTAACCCATTTACCCCGGAGGGGATGCCCTCAGAGGTCTGACACCACTGATGTCAGAACCTCTTCACCGAAGCCTTCTTCGCGATAATGACGATCCTCAGATTCGTCTTACCCAGAGGAGACTTCAGCTAATAGCACCAAAGGGAGATGGGCACCGTATGATGAGGTGTTATCCATTTCCCCCCGGGAATTCACCATTCAATTCCTCAGAATTAAAATGCAGCCAAATCAACCAGACAAGTAAACACGGTCTGGACTAAAGGCAGAAAAATACTGAGTAAAACAGGCCTCTGATTTCCCCAAAATCAGATGAGTAATTGTCATTTAATTTTTCAAAATTAAATGCAGCCAAATATCAACCAGACAAGTAAAAACGGTCTGGATGAGAGGCTGAATGTAGTGTATTAATACATACATCTGATTCCCCCCAAACAGATGAGTAATTGTCATTTAATTCCTCAGAATTTAATGTAGCCAAAATCAAACAGACAAGTAAAAACGGTCTGCATGAAAGGCTGAATATAGTGTATTAATACAGATGTCTAACTTCTGAAAAGTATTTATCATTTAATTTCTAAAAAATTAAATGCAGCCATATCAACCAGACAAGTAAAAAATGGTCTAGATGATAGGCTGGATATAGTAGCTATTCTCATACAGACACAAACTTTTCAAAGCAGACAAATTTTCATTTAATTCTCAAATTAAATGCAGCCAGTAAACAAACACACAAGAATACATGCTGAA
>RJVU01035834.1:996370-1015673 GCA_003731715.1 Anabarilius grahami
ATATCTTTCTCTCTCTCTGTGAAATTTCTGCCAGTACATAGAGTGCTGAGACGTTAAATAAACATTCAATTCTCAATTTCACATCTGCCTCGCCTTTCAAATATTTAGAAATGCCAGGGCACACTAGAAACTATCTTGGGATGGTTCACAGTGAGTGACTGCTATGTGAAAATCACTTCAAATAATCAAAGACTATAGCCTGGCACATGCACAATTCTGGACATAAAAAATGCACACTCATTTATTACGATTTTTTTTTTTCCCTTTAAGGATTTCACATTTGGGCTCTTGAAAAATAGGCTATGTATTCACTATAAATTAAGCCATTCATGATTTTATTATAGCCAGATACTGTATATATTTCTGGAAAACATTTCCTTTGTATTTTTTTTTTTCAATATGCATATTCATTTCATCACTTGAGACATCAACAGCACTTATGCTTGATGACTGTTTTCACATAATACTGTTTGCATTCATTACTGTAATCTTATGCAAATAAGCTAACTGAGAAGTATACTTTAAACAGGTGTCTATTTTTGTAATGTTTCTAAATGTAATGCTCTACATGGACGGCATTTATTAAAGGCACGATATGTAAGATTTTTGGATTAAAATATCCAAAAACCACTAGAACAATGTTATATATTTTGTTGACTTGTGTACTTACATCATCCCAAATGTTTCCAACAATGTTTAAATCCAGAGAAATAAGCAATTTTAACCAGGACGCCTATCAATGACATCATACCCACGTTACCCTCGATTTCCGGTTTTCTTTTGTAGAAACCATGGAAACACCACAGACCTTTTAATATATTATGTGTTTTATTAGACAGGTGAGCAACTGTTTTGATGAATTCATAGACAGAAAATGAATCATTGTTAAATAGCTCAACACAGCAAGTCTTATTGTTTAAATCGCATTTTCTTGATTTACCGTGAGTACCATCACTCCAGCGGCCTCGTTCCGCTCCGATGGTTTTCAGCCACACCCTGCTTCATATTACAGTAATGTTAATAAATCTTTAATACATTAGCTCATCCATGAATACTATTTCTGACCGAGTCCCATCTGATTATTTTCCAATGGCTGTAGACGTGAAGACAACACCTCCCGTGATTCCGCAAAATCAAGGCGTCATCGAGCACGTCTTTGTTTTGAATAAGTGACCTCTAGTGGCAAAAAATTACATATTGTGCCTTTAATGTAATAAAGAAAAAGGATTTTAATTAGATAGTAAAATAAAGGCTTTATTTATTTAGCTTGTTATTTTAGCAAAAGACAAGCCTCATTTTTTATTTTCTGGAATCATACGCTAATTATTTAGCTGTGTATTCTTATGGAGGAAATAATCAAAATAATTAAAACATATATTTATTAATATCCAACTGGCATTGTGTGTGGTCTATACTAATTTGTGGCCAATTAAGGGGGAAAAACATTTCTCAGTTTATTCATAAAAAGTGAACTGTATGTTGAATGCAAAGAAGTACACTTAAGGTCAAATGTCAAGTATCTAATAAAAATCTTGTGTTATGTGGCATTAACAACTGAGAAATAAACCGTTTGCCAGGACAGCACATTGAACAAGGAAGGCTCACTTTATCTCAATTTTTTTGTAGAATGCCCAAAAACAGTTTTTTACAATTTCACAAAAACAAATAGGCAGTTTCATGTGTTTCTCTGTATCTTTACTGTCAAACCACTCTGCAAATGTTTGCCATGCAGTAACAATGGTTGCTCTCTGCTTTACTCTGTTCTCTGCTCTGCATGACTTGGCTGTCAAGGAGACTCTGGTTATTAAAAGATATTCCTCTGCTTCCCATTTCCTAGCAAATCAAAGGATTATGAATCTTATTTCCTTCCCATAAAGATTAAATGAAAAATCAGTGCTCTAATGGATGGGCCTATTTTAATCTAGCACATTAATACTTTAGTATGCAGGATATTATTGTTCTATTACAATGACCGTAATCATTTTTGTTTCATAATCTCTGTCAGTCCTGAAATTGTTCACTTCGTTTAGTGCTGGTTCTTTCCATGAGGATCATTAATTACTGACTGATCTCAAGGACTGTTTGGGAGAAAAGCGTGTTTGACGGCACTTTGGCATGTTAAACTGTTCCTACTACAGAGATATAAGAGTGCTTATTTTCAAAATACATTTTAACTGCTGCAGTTTAGTATACACTATATGGAAATTAATTTTTTTTTTTTTAAATACTATTTAATTAGCAGTAAAAGTAGAAAATAGACTAATAGAAATAAGAAGTAGATATGCATAATGGTAAAAATGAATGCAGATAAGTAACAAAAAAGAAAAAGAATAAAGAGCAGCTCTGACAGTTTGGACCAGCTTAAATTGCAAAATGGTCTTTTGATGGGTAATGCTGGTGAGCTGACACTTTACATGTTCTTTTAAAATGAAAAACATATGCCTATTGTCATATTGTCATGTTACACTTTCACTACATCAGACCTGGAAGTCAAATTCCCTTCTTTTGTCAAACCTCTTCTCAATAGACTGCAAAGTAAAAGGTTTAGATGTTTTAATTACCTTCAGTTTGAAAATGGAAGACTCTGAAGTGGATTAAATTGTTAGAATATCAAAAACTTTTCTCATACCTTTACATATCATTGACTTTTCATATAAAGTGTTAACTGATCTCAGTGACTATTTGGGAGAAAAGCATGTTTGATGGCATTTTGTGTCAAAAAAAGGACAAAAGGATTGTTGTTGGTAAAGGATTAGTTCACTTTCAATTGAAAATTACCCCAAGCTTTACTCCCCCTCAAGCCATGCTAGGTGTGTATGACTTTCTTCTTTCTGACAAACACAATCTGAGTTATATTAATAAATATTCTGATGCATCCAAGCTTTATAATAGCAGTGAACGATACCAACTGACGTGATGTTAGTTACGCTTTCTTCCTAAGTTGAATACGGAAGGCGGTCCGGCGGAAGCTAGATATTTTACTTTATAACTTGTTAAATATGGATATTTTTCTTACACAAATGCATCACTTCGCTTCAGAAGGTCTTTATTAACCCCCTGGAGCCGTGGGGAGTACGTTTATAATGGATGGATGCACTTTCTTGAGCTTCATATTCGTTGGTCCCCTTCACTGCCATTATAAAGCTCGGATGCGTCAGGATATTTATTAATATAACTCCGATTGTGTTCATCAGAAAGAAGAAAGTCATATACACCTATGGCTTGAGGGTGAGTAAAGCTTGGGTTAATTTTCATTTGAAAGTGAACTAATCCTTTAAATTGTGGATAGTTTCAGCATTTCAGAAAACAGTTTGCTTCATGCAATCAGTTTAACAGCATTAAAGAGGGTAAATGTTGTTATTCATCTGAACTGTGTACTGTATTGCATTTTCAACACATCATGTTCTTCGTCCATGCAATAAATGCATGTCCCTGAATGAGCACGGTTTTATAGCGCATTTAATTCCACTGCTGTTAATGGTAAGACCCATTATGCGGTGGCCAAAATTATGATTAAAAATCCTTCAGAGCAAGAAATCTATTTTCATAGTTACAAGTAAAGCTTCATAGTACGGGTATACTGCTTTCTTTGACCCCCTACATATATTATTACTATTGTTATTATTATATAGTTTGGCAATGAATCAGAGGATGTACATGGGGATTGTTTGTCTGGAACTTATCCACAAATAACTAATTTGGGCACTAAGTTCCAGACATATTTACAGCATGGGGAGTGTTAAATCATGAACCAGAATTTCTGGCCTTTATAATGATTGTTTATTATTTTTGTCTTTTATGTTCTGTGCACTTTTACAGCCCAACATTTTTGCATCATTAATCCTAAGATAATATGGTTTACTCTGTTGTAAAATAGCTGGGTTCTGGAAAAGACTGAATGAAGATGATCAGTAAATGATGATGAAGATGCTTGAGGCCCCGCCGATGTGTCTTGAAAATCACAGTCATGACATATGTCTAATAGCAAATCTGTTAGGAATGATGAACTACTGCATAAGTGGCATATTATGACTGTAGGTTTTGTGTAACTGTTCACTGGCTAAGGGTGAATACCATAATCATCACTATTTAAGTTAGACAACCACTATTTGTACTTTTTCAGAACGTGATTCATTTTCCACAGCTCATAGTTTGCATAGAGATTTTAGTGTGAGGAGTGAGTACAGTGCTATAATACTGCGTATTCAAAATAATTCAAAGCATAACCATGAGACATTAAACATTTCAGTGTAATGACAGAATTGATTGTTGTCAAATCACCCTATTGCCTCATAACCACTCATTCACGTTCATGTAAAGTCAAACGGTTGTTCTCTCCTTTAAAATTATTTCAGAAATCCTTAGAATATTTTAATGCTAATATTATAAGCTCACAAGCATAATATGATAAGCTGACAAGCTTATTCTAAGCTGTGAAGTTTAAAGAGTTTCTCCCATTAGTTATCGGACGGAGCATTAAATTGCACCACCGCTCTAGCAGGTACAAAGTTAAATTCTCTTTTAACTCGGAAAAGAGATTAGTTTGACTGCCAGTGACAGTGTCATATACAGAGGGGCTGGGGTTTATCTGAGCTGCGTGCGAAGCACAGGTGTTTGGGTACAGGACCAGGAAACAGACAGAGGCGATTATCTGACGGCCTGTGATACTGAGGTGTCAGTCTGCACAGAGAGTAACTACAGCTGTGCGAGGCAAAACATCACCATGGCAACCCTGTTAACACAGTACCAGATGAAGTGCATTGTCTGACAGGATTCAAACACTGGTCGAAATCTGATGTGAGTGAATCAGCTAAAGTTTGAGGGGAAAAAAACTATATACCATTCAAAAGTTTGGGGGTTGTAAGAATGTTTTTCAAAGAAGTCTCTTGAGCTCACAAAGTGATATTTACTGACACTATTGTGAAATATTAGTACTATTTAAAATAACTGTTTTCTATATTATATTTGAATATATTTTAAAATGTAATTTATTCCTGTGATCTGAATTTTCTGCATCATTACTCCAGTCTTGTGTCACTTGATCCTTCAGAAATTATTATAATATGATGATTTGCTGCTCCAGAAACATTTCTTGTTAAAACTGCGTAATATTTTTTTGCGAAAACCATAAAATGTATGTATATTTTCAGGATTCTTTGTTGAATAGAAAGTTCAAAAGAACAACATTTACTTGAAATATAAATATTTTGTAACATTCTAAATGTTTTACTGTCACTTTTGATAAATTCTTGATTAATAAAAGCATTAATTTCTTAAAATATTCTTTGAATGGTAGTATACGGTGAAAAGTAATGTCCGGCCTAGGAAAACTCAAAAACATTTTCACCCTTTACCCAAAAATTGTTAAAGATTTTGTAAGCGTATTGCATAGTTATGCTTGGAGTTAATTGTTGTGATAACACAATAAAACAAATTGTGGGGAAATTCATTTTGGCCAGGCTGCAGTGCAAAAAAACACATGCAAAAACAAGACAGAAGCATTAATAACTGATGACAGAAGCATTAATAACTAATAACTGAGCTTTTTGTTTTTCTATAATTTTTTTTGCATAGTAAAATAAAACCTGTGGCCAGTTTGTTTTAAGTCACTTGGATTTAAAACCAAGTTTAATGTTTTGTTCTTCTCTTGCATTTAAAATAATAATTAATAAATATATATTATAATATATATATTAAATATACACTACCGTTCAAAAGTTTGGGATCGGTACGATTTTTTATGTTTTTAAAAGAAGTTTTGTCTGCTAACCAAGACTGCATTTATTTAATTAAAATACAGTAAAAACAGGAATATTTTGAAATATTATTACAATTTAAAATAACTGTTTTCTATTTGAATATATTTTACAAAGTAATTTATTCCTGTGATGCAAAGCTGAATTTTCAGCATCATTACTCCAGTCTTCAGTGTCACACGATCCTTCAGAAATCATTCTAATATGCTGATTTGCTGCTCAAGAAACATTTCTGATTATTATCAATGTTGAAAACAGTTGTGTACTTTTTTTTCAGGATTCCTTGATTAATAAAAAGTTCAAAAGAACAGCATTTATCTTAAATATACAAAGCTTTTGTAACATTATACACTACCGTTCAAAAGTTTGGGGACAGTAAGAATTTTCATTTTTTTGAAAATAAATTAAAGAAATGAATACTTTAATTCAACAGGGATGCATTAAATCATTCAAAAGTGACAGTAAAGACATTTATAATGTTACAAAAGATTATATTTCAAATAAATGCTGTTTTTTTTAACTTTCTATTCATCAAAGAATCCTGAAAAAAAAAATTGTACTCAAATATTTTGTACAATTGTACACAATAAATGTTTCTTGAGCAGCAAATTGACATATTAGAATGATTTCTGAAGGATCATGTGACACTGAAGACTGGAGTAATGATGCTGAAAATTCAGCTTTGCCAACACAAGAATAAATTATATTTTAAAATATTTTTTATTATTTTATTATTGTAATAATATTTCACAATATTTCAGTTTTTACTGTGTTTTTAATTAAATAAATGCAGTCTTGGTTAGCAGACGAAACTTCTTTTAAAAACATTAAAAATCGCACCGATCCCAAACTTTTGAACGGTAGTGTACATATATTTAAGAACTCCTTTAGAGTATTCCTGTAGTAAATCATGGAGCTAGTCACACCAAGGTCATTGGTTCTGTCTCAGCTAGGGAATGTGTGAAAAGATTAAATGTATAATTTAAACACAATGTAAGTGGACTTTGGATAAAAGCATCTGCTAAATGCATAAATGTAAGTACAAGAATATATTCTCAGTCGTATGATACCCAAGAGGTATCTCTCTTAACATGCATGGCGTGTGGCCGGTCAGCAACAATGAAGCTCATCGCATTAACCTCCAAGTCGAGCCATTGATCTGTTTTGCTAAACTCCAGGGATCCAGAGTGTTGCCAATGGATCAATAGCTTATTGAAAGGAATGATGCTTAAAACCAACATGAAATGTGCCTTTGACTTTTCAAATATGTGTCTTTTTATTTCAAGCCCTGTCATATTGCCATTGCCCACCAACGACCATTCACATACATTCTGGATGCTAATACTAAACTTTTCCTTGACTTGAGCTTGTAAAATGACTGGATGTGTAAAAGCACGGGGCTCTAATGATATCCAAATGCGAGACACTACTTTCATCTATAGATATTTCTCTTCGAGCGTCTAAGCTTGCACGAATCAAATAATTCCACTGATCTGGCCCAGAGGCCTCTCCAGGGGTCGCAGTAATTATTCCTCTTTGAGGTGCTGAATATGTATTTATGTCTAATCAGGCTTCACTTTCTCACAAACCAACCCAGCAATTAACCTTCTCCATTGGTCATGTTTTTTGGACACAGTAAATGAAGTGTTACTGGGGTCCGGCTCTTTCTGTGTTTACTGGTCTCAATTAGTCACTGATAGTGCATGCAAGAAACAGCTGGCCAGCTTTGTCTGTATAATCTCTTTCTGCAGCTGGAGTGGGCAGGCAGCGTGTTCCTCTAATAAGTTGAGCTGCCTCTATTGGGAAACACAGTCAAGGGGCTCTGGATCAATGCCGACTCTGACACTCATGCCTTTTTTTCTATTATGCATGTCCAGTGCAGATCCCCAAACTCCAATGAATAGAGAGCACAGCGTCTTTATATATAAAAAAGAAAAAGAAGAAAAGACCACAAACAATCATGCAAGTCACTGCATGAGGCAATGGGGCCTTACAGAAATAGATAAATGAAACAATGCAAAAATATGGCACAAGATGAACCGTTGAAGTAGATATACTAGGGGTAGAGTCAGGTGTAGACATTAAAGTTCATCACAGTGTTAAAAGTGAACTGATTTCATTAGTGGTGGGGATTTTTCTGTAACACATTGTTACGTCAGTTGGTGGTGGTAAGTGTTTTTATGAGTGAGTCGTTGATTCATTCACTCAACTGATTTGTCCCAACTCTATGGAAGCTGGTTTCCGCCACTAAGTAAAACAAATTAAAAAGGTAATTGCGACTTTTTTCTGACTTTTTTCCTCGCAATTGCAAATTTGCATCTCACAATTCGGACTTTTTTCTCAGAGATTTAAGCTCGCAATTGCGAGTTATAAAGTCAGAATTGCCTCATATAAACTCGCAATTGCGTCTCAAAGTCAGAATTGCGAGTTTATATCTTGCAATTCTGACTTTATAACTCATTTAATCTTGCCATTCTGAGAAAAAAAGTCAGTCGCACTCGCAATTACCTTTTTTACTTTTTATTTCATGGTGGAAACAAGTTTCCATACAACCCACTTACTCACTCACAACAATTGGCTGTTGTTATGAGTGATCACTGATTCATTCACTCAACTCATTCTTTCAAAAACACTGATTCATTAAAGAATGAAACAACTACTGAGTTGTTCGGGAACGTGACTATTGATTTTGATTTGACTTTGTTTGGCACTATTTTCCTTGGCGGAGCAAAAATAAAATGGAAGTTACTGAATATCAACTTATTATATACCCAGATGACCTACTACTTGCCAAGATTGTGGGCCCTCATTTATCAACGGTGCGTAAGGACAGATTTGTGCGTAAGAACAGTGTGGGATTCACAAACTTGTACTTACAGGTAGAAATGTGTGTAAATATAAGCACACCTCTGAGCATGCTTAGGCAGCGAATCTAGTGGTAGAATAGCGACACTGCACATAAAAAGCATTTAAGAGAGTCACAGTATGCATTACGCAATCCACATATGTCCTGTGTTTCCTTTAATTATAAAACACTCAATTTATCATTTGTCTAGTTTTAAACACGATGCTTAATTGGTGTCAAATGCGTTTTCCAAGATCGTGCTGATCTGCTTGGCGAGAGCACAGAGTGGTCTCTTTGCCATTAATGCGGTGAGGAAAAAACACAATCACGTGATTTTTAAAGGTTAAAGTGTTGTCACCATATATGGTTCATTGGAGGCGTTTCCGAATGCTAATGACGTGAATGTGAACAAGCATGGTACTTACGCACGTGGGATTTATCAACAATGATTGCTTGCTCGTGCATAAGAACTGCGTGCGCACGTTTGATAAATACAGATTTTTTAGTACTTAGGCACATTTTAAATTTCATTCGTAGGACAAAATATAGAACATTTCTATGCACTGTTGATAAATGAGGGCCCTGAAAGTGCACATTTGTTGGATACTACTATCCCATGAGGCCACAGGAGAGGATTTATGAATGGCAGTGAACCGAGGTCATGTCACAGTAACAAAATGGTCGATGCAGTACGTCCGAATTTTATTCATACTACTCATTCATATTATAGAGAACAAACTTTTTTTAACGGCCGTGAAGTAAGTTTAAATTCAAATGTAGAACCTACTCAGACAGTAGTAATATATCACAATATATATTTTGTACTCAAAACAATATCAACATTAATGTAATTTCAAATTTCAAATTATTACGCACTAGAATGTACAAAAAAAAAAATGTAGAACTTTCTCTTTTACTCATACACCATCAACATGCATAAATTAAATTAAATTTAAATTTGAATCAATGTTCAAATTAAACATAAGCCACTGAGTTGAACTAAATAAATGAAGAAAAAAATGCATTTCAACAATGTAAATAAGTAGACAGACAGATGTATAACCAAAAATGCAGTTAGAATTACAATTACAGTTTGAAAACAACCCAAGGTCTATTTAAATATGTATTGCATATTCAGGGGCACACAGAGGAAACCCTGAGGCAGAGTTTAACAACCGGCCTGAAATTTTGAAACACACACACACACACACACACACACACATGCACAAAGAGTCCTTTCTTAGTATGATAGCCATACATTTTATACATATTAATTAGACATTATACTTTTTATCCAGGTGCCTGCAGTTGAAAGCATTTATTCATTTATGTTCAGCTTTCTTTGAAAAGAGAATTAATTTAAAATAATTATGTTTGCAGGTTAGAAAATGCAAATATTCATATAAATGGCTCCAGCAGTCATTCACAAAGGTGAATTCGTTATTCACTCGCAGGTATTGCCAAGTGCACCCATTCTCCTCCGGGACAAACATTCAGTCAATGTCTTTGAATCGTGTTTTGTTTCAAATGGAGACGGTGGTGTCATTGGCATAACCCCTGCGAGCTTCATGCTCCCCCTTAGCAGCAGGCTCCAATGTGGGTCAGAAACCTGTAATAAAGCAAGGGAGGCTGGGCTCTGTTTGGTCAGTCGGTGCGTTTTCCCCGTGTCTTGAAATGTCCAAAGTGGTGTGCTAAATTATTAGGGTCAGTGACTTTGCCTGCTCCCTTGATTTGTTTGAAGACACACAAGGCCCGTTTGACATTGAAGGACATTTTTCTAGCACAGGGGTCATAAATTTATAAAAAAAAAAAGAAAACGTTACCGGATCAACAGACATGAAGGCACCCGGTTGTGTGATTGAACGTCCTTGATATCAAAGGAGAGCTTGAACATTTCAGTGTCTAACGTGGGAGCATTACAAGCAATCACCAGAGCAACACGCCGTGATTTTTTATTTTTTAATTATTTGCATGTTAAGAGAGACAGCGGGATAGCTTCATAAGGTTAAAGGTGCATTTATTTATTTCCCCTCTCTGCAAGGTGTCTACCTTGCTGAATGTTATTAAACAGACATACTCTTCGTTACAGCATTGCAGCTAATCAGCTTAATGAGGCAAAGATTGCTGCAGTAATCAGGCATCATTAGGCTTATTAGTATTTATTATCAACGGCACGGATGGAACACAGAGGTGCCACTTCACCATGGCACAAAAAGGAAAGCATTGGACAATCTGTTTATTAATCACCTGCTGTCAGATGGCCGGTACACTTTACAGATCCGGGTCATCCATCAACGCTACGTCCTGGCACGGTTAAGATAGATTTACTCTCCTTGTTGTGACCTGAACATTATACATTTCAAAGCCGGCAAAGGATGCAAATAGAAGTTCAGGGTGTCACGTAGGGACCCTGAGGCAAGCTCATTTAGAGTGGGTGTTTGTGTGTGCAAGCGCAAGTGTACATATGTATGCGAGCGTGAGAGCTGAACTCTATTTGCGTGTCCCTATGATGGATTCCAACCGTGTCTCATCATGTTTGCCTTTAAGCTCGGTTTCATGCTGTGTGGAACCAGTTTTGCCACAAGTTGAGAATCATACGCTTTCATAGAACTCTCCTTGATGTTTTCTTGCTGTCTGTTTGCAAGCGATGCTATGCTTGTTAAGAGGCGCATTTTTCATGTGCATCAAAGTTTACTGTTGCAGCGTGATAGAGGACCACCAGCGCTCCGCTCAGGTAACAGGCAGCTTTAGAGCTGGTTTTGTGCTGCTGAATAACGTGTTGTGTAATGTTAGCAAACAGGGTGCTTTTTCGCACTGAATATCAAAATGATTTTTTAAACCTTTTGTTTGTGGGAGACAAAAAGCGATCCATAACAGGCGCCGATGTTCATTTAAATACAGAACAAGTCAATAAACGCTATGATATTATTCTTTGTTAGAGTAGATGTGTTTAGCTTAACAGTGCTGATGCATTTCAAGTCAGTTTTCTGTTTACTGTTTCAATTGTTTTCATGTATACCAGGGCTTGTCACACTCCTTATGTCAATTAATATTTTTCACAGTAGGTTTATGTTTTGAAAGTTACACATATTAACCTTTTGTGACAACATACCCCAGTAGCAGGGCACATTGTCATATTTGGGCCCCTATTTTAATGATCTAAATGCATGGTCTGAAGCGCATGGTGCAGGTGCACTTAGGACGTGTCCGAATCCACTTTTGCTAGTTTAACGACGGAAAAAATCTCTGATTGGTTTTTCATCTCATTAAGAGTCTCATCTCCCATTCCCTTTAAAAGCCAAGTGTGCTTGCACCATTGAGGATTCACTATTTACATGGTGGAATATAGACACCTTCAACCTGATGAGTCAGTTTAAATACATGTGTGTATTGCCACGATTGGTTAAGTAATTAGCCAATTTCATTCGTCATTACTACACATATATATAATTCTGATACATGCAATGACTATCCATTATGACATGTAGCATTTTTATCTTTATGTATACACAATATTAATCTTTTACATTGTAAACCTTTTATTTTTAATATTTGTCATGTTTGTGTGCTGCTGCGCATCCGTGTGTGTGTGTAACAAGCAGAGTGTACGCACGTTGTGCACCTGCCTATAGGCGCATATTACTAACGCGCCCTTTTAATAACAAAAAAATACTGCGCCATTGACTTTAGGCCAGGTTTCAGTTGGTCAATGGCACAGTCGTTTTTTAGTTGCCTCAAAATAGCAACACGCCAACAATGCACCTGAACACACCTCGTTTTCAGATGGGTGCAGATGCATTTGCTGTTTAAACAGCTTGGGCGCTGGACGTGAAAATGATAACTGTGTCGCACTGAAACTAGCAAAAAACACTTGCCTTGTGTCGCGTTGCGCCAGGTGTATGATAGGACCCCTAATGGGGTAAGTTGTCACAATGGAAACTGCAATTAAACGGCATATTATAGGCTTTTCAGCTCATTTTAAATGTCACCTCCCTTGCTTAAAAATTCAGACAAGCTTTACAAAACCTCTGATGGGAATGAACTGGACTGCTTATAAAGTGATAAAAATTGATATGATTAAGTGGACCATAATTATTTGTGACATCAAAGTATTTTTATCATCAAACCCTCAAATAGAAACCACTGTTTTGGTCAAGAATTTATAATATTATAACATTCCCCAGCCGTGATTGTCCTAAAATGTAGAGTACCTTAATTATATGATATATCAATTATATATATCGTTGACTCATGTATGATATTTAACTTTTTGTTTGGAGGACAGACTTCACAAAATGGTCTCCCATATTAGGGAAATCCTACTGTACAGCCATGAATAGAGAGATGTTTGATGCAAAAATATTGCAAGAGAGACATACAGTATAGATGAAGAACACATGAAATATGAGATCCATCAGTTCCTCTGCACTATGACATTACATTGAAGCATCTGTGGCTGAACCACAAATCCTTCGATTTTTGTCTTTTTGAAAAAGAAATCATGGCAAATAATTTCAGATTGGATTGCAATTGTCCTGATATATTAATGGAGCCTAACAGCACCTATTTAAAAAGCATTTAGCTCAAAGAGCAAAAATAGGCATTGCTGGTTGGATTTATGATACATGCAGATAATTAAATGCGCATTGAAATCTGTCTCTAATGATCAATATTAATGTTTAACTGAAGCCTACGCATGATTTTACACTTTAACAGCAGCCTCTTCGCATTAAATCTGTCATTACATTTAATGTGTAGGAAACAGAGAATATACATGATGCATCATCTAAAATTAAGCAATTGATTTAACACTTTTACTAAAATTCCCACTCATCTGTGAAAACGCAGTTGGAAAAAGTTATCGCAAGATAATGTTTTATAAGCTTTGCTAACTTTAAAAAACACCAATTGAAAGTGAAGTAAAGTGGGATGTAGACAATAAGTCATATTATTAACTGGATTTCATCATTTCTGCCTGAACAGCGTGGTGTGGCAACTACATCCTGTAAGCACATGCCACCCGTTTGGAAGTGCCTTTGAATCTGCCTTTGAAATTGTGAACCCCCCTAATCTTTCCTCTGGGAAAGGAACGATTAAACCAGAAAGCTCACTCTTTCATTTTCCCTGACAAATTAAAGCCAACAAATTCATCTTTTACAAAAAGTAAGGCTAGAAAATGCCATCCCCTCTCCCCAAGTGAGCGGCACAAGGCTCAGCCCTCTCTGTCACACCACTGCCCCCGAGCCCCCAGTGGCGAAATGAAAAAGTAATTGAGATGTAAATAAAGGAGCTGGGTTCCGCGTTGTCTCCGCTAAATTGATTTTTTGTCTGCTCGAGTAACATTCTCTCCTTGCCAGGATACTATGTTTTACACTCCTTTGCATCGGGCACAATATCAGATTGCCGGACCTGGCGACAGTCCTCTGTTTTAGAGATGGTTTCCTCCTATTAATACATCTGCTATCTGAAATCAATATTGATACTGTGTACATATAAAACTTCAATTAGTGCCCAGTGTGCTTTGTAATTTAATCATTGTATTTACAACCAGTGCAGGCGCCTATCAGGAACAGGTTCAAATCAAATATTCAGGTTACATTCTCGACGTTTGTCTCATTCTGGTTCTTGTCTTTTTGGTATGGAGAAACAAATGGCTGTGTATATCAATGGCAAGTCTGGTTAAAGGGATAGTTCACCAAAAAAATACAACAATTCTGTCATCATTTACTCACCCTTGTGTCATTCCAAACCTGTATGACTTCTATCTTGCGTAGAACACAAAATGAGACGTTTACCAGAATGTCCAAGCTGCTCTTTTCCAAACAATGAAAGTGAATGAGAAACCCAACCCATTTTTGTTGTATGCAAAAGGGCATCAAGAATGAAAGTCATACAGGTTTGGAACGACATGATGGTGAGTAAATATTATTTTCAAGTGAACTGTTCCTTTAACGGATGTGACCATATGCAGTGCAACATTGTTAAAGTTTTAATTCAGATCCACCAATTCTTTAACTTTGCTTCTAACACTTTCACCAGCTAAGTTATTGTACAAGAAAAACAAGGCAGAAAGTAATTTGGAAGGTCACTTATTGAGAAAGTTTAACAAAATATCTACTCTTGAGTCAATATTCCCTTAACTAAAGATCTGAAACTTGAAATGGATTTCAGGGAGTGAATCTGATGCATTGAATTAATTGATGCTACCGGCAAGGCTGGTTCAGCCGGCCTCAAATTCAGAAAGCAACTGAAAGAAAGTAACAATGTGCTGTTCTATAGATGTTAAGTGAAGGTCAGTTCATCTGAATAAACCATGATGACTAATTTTTAGCTTAAAGAGTCCAGTAATACGAATAAATAAAGTCAATAGATGCATCTATGGAAGAAGATATTGGTTCACCTTGACTGTGTTTTGCTCAACATTTCTTTAGTAAGTTTATGTACATTGTTCTTCAATATAAAATGTTTGTCCAGCACTGAATTCAAGACTAATCCAATCCAATACATACGATTTCACCAATGTCATTTATGTAAAAAATCTCCTTATAGTAAATAATCCATCTGGCCTATGAATTTTTGGAAACAGTTTAGGGTCCAATTCTCACAATTTATTTAGTTGCTTTTTGTGCATATTACTAGAATATTGTCTGTTATTAGTCCTTATAAAGCACATATTAATGCCTTATTCTGCATGACCATATTATACGTCCCGTAATCCAACCCAATACCTAAACCTAAAGTCCCCCTGTGGTGAAAAATCAAGTTTTTAATGTTGTTCGTTTGTCTATCTGGTTCTTTTAACATGATTTAAGACAAACCATGTGCAAATTCATAAGTCAACGCACCATTGCTGAGTATTGTCTCTTTAAAACTGCAGTAAACCAAAGACAGTCTCAAACCCGCGGTTTAAAAACGCTGGTGTTTCTGATGTCACAAACACAAGGTAAACCTATCACGTCAAAGTGCCAGAGGGCTTTAGCATATCAATAACTGACAGCGCAAGGGAGTCTCAAAAGAAGGTTATTCCTGTATATTTTTCTGTTGATATAAAAAAATAGTGTAGATTTAGCAATATAGCAGGTGTATGATGTATATTTTGATGTTATGATGAACTACAGTATATGCCTATCTCCAATGCCGTTCTGAGTTGTTCAAAGCGTTTCTAAGGATACTGATTGTTAGAAGGCTCACTCTGACATGGCAAACAGGAACATGGTTTGTAACATTAGCAACACATTATTAGCTGTTTGATAACATAGTCAAGCAAAACGCTAATCATATTAATTACCATTATGTGTCCGTCGTTGTAAAAAGCGATACCATTGTGCAGTGTTTACCTCAGTAAGTTGACCGAGTGGATCTCGTCTGAGCTCGTGCAAATGAGCGGAGGTGGGGCTAATTATCATATTCATAGATCCGCGTATATCAAATGAGGCAAGGGTGTAGAGTTACATTCAAGCTATTTTAAGGCATTAAGAATTTTTTTCACAGCTAAAAAAGTTTAAATATGTAATTTTGGTGATCAAAGATGAGTTATAAGGGAGAAAATTGACTACAGGGAGACTTTAACAACTACCTTACTATTAATAAGCAGTAATTATAAGTTTATTGAGCCAAAGGTTGTAGTTAATAGTCAGTTAAGTGAGATTTGGACCCTAATCTAAAGTGTGACCAAATATTTAAAGGCTTCCTATTAGGAGTATAAATAAATAAATACATAACACTCAACATTAAACCATTCAGCTTTTGACAGGTCTATAAAAAATAGTAAATTCATGATTTTCAAGTGCAAATGTAACCTTATCAATCAGGTGGAGTAAAATGTGTGTGTTTAATATAATGCCCAGAAGTGCATCTACAGTATTTCCAACTAATGCACATGTGACAAAAGTGGAGGAATCTCCTTGATTACATGAAGAAAATAACAACGTCATTCATTAATCTCTACCAGTAATCAGGCCTCAATTTATTGTTATTTCAAATCAATATAGCCGAACATTAGCGCTGCCATGCCACTCGTATTGATTTTATGGTAGATGGCTATAATTAAAGCAGCTAGCATGACTTTATCAAGTAACATTCCGAACAGCTCAGAGCTCTAATAGACCAGTGTTAATTAACATTATCTAATCAATTGACCAATGACCTGAGCGGGAAATCTTTTAAACTGGGACACAGCGGAAAACATGACAATTCTATCTTACTGATCAAGCCCTGGTGACGTCTCCGGGTTGTTGAAAGGCAGTTTGCCACCCTTGTCACACCAACCTCTCTTACTTCGACTGTTAAGTGTGTGGTTTGTCACCATGCTGGTAAAAGAGCCTCCCTTGACATCACACTGACTGGTAGCATCCCATGAGCAGGGCAAATCAACTGACAGAAAAACTAGCCTGTGACTGGTGGACAGCTGAAGACAAGCTGACATGAACACATATACTCATTTGCTATTTTTGAAACATAAATAAATTTATTAATATCTTAGACTTAGAATTTGCCATCTGGGTGATCAGGAATGCTGTAGATGTAAAACAATGATTCATGATTTGGACTGTAAACATTCTTCATTCTATAATAATAATTTTGTTTTTTGATTCCCTTATTGCACAATATTAAACACTTCCATCCATTAATGCAGGCTTGCTGGTCCTATTGTGAATGATTCATTGCCCATTTCATTCCTAGTGAAATAAAAAAAAATGTCTCATCTTTTATCAATTGAATACCAACTGTTCATTATCCATTCCACATTCAAGTGCCATTCTATAGTAGTTTTTTTTCTTTCTTGTTGAATAACTTGTTTTACTCTGAAATGTCTGAAAATGGGGTTTGAACTGAATTTTCATGCTTTAATAGAGGTCTAAAAAATTACAAATCATAAATCACTATTAAATTGGAATGTTCATTTGCAGTACGTTGTACAGGGAACATTCTCAGAACTTCTGGCAAGGTTCTCTCAAAGTTATGAACAAATGTTCATCTAGTAACATTAATAGAATGTTCGTTCAAAGTTATACGGTCTTTAATAATGTTCTCAAATATTCTTTAAAATGTTATTTATACAGTTCCCTTTCGTGGGAACTATCGACGCTACGTCGAATGACGTGATGGGAACCCTCTGCATTTTGTGTTCGTGAAGCACCTCTGTATCCAACCAATGAGGAAACGTGACGTCAGAGGCGGGTGACGTCATGGACCAGGAAACTATAAAGCATACCCAGAACAAAGAACGCTAGCTTCTGTTGTCTTCAGCAAGCGCTCTCTGTATCTTGTGTGTCTTATTTGGTGTTGTTTGTCTTATCACATATAAACAAGTCACGATCTCTTCGTCTGAGGACAAGAGTAGGCTATCTCACACCAATCCATATATTTATATATAAAAAAGGACACGTATTATGGCGAGAAACAGTAGTGAAATGGGAGTGAGCCCAGGCAGCTCTCGAGGGAGCCGTCTGTGTGCACTGTAAAAACTCACTCTCAGGACACTTTTCCAGTGTTCCCCGCGGATCGGGTCCCTCTTCTGCTGAGGCAGGGCGGAGGCTCCATTCGTGGGGTTCACAAATGGATCTGACCGAGGGATTAGAGACGGGCGCCGCCTTTTCTCTGCCCTCACCTGCCAGGTTCAGTGCCGTCTCTCAGGTGGAAGCACGCTCTGCGGTTTCTTCCCCCGGGTTGAGGCACCGATACTCGCATGTCCAGCTCTGAGGAGGTGGATATTCTGATATCGATCTGAGGATCGCCACCTCACAGTCACACACATATCGTGTTTCAAAATCACACGTTTATAACAAATCAATCGTGAACAGCAGTTTGAATTTCCCCTGTGCTACACTACAAAGCGAGTTGGGATACACACAATTTATGTGTCGTTGCTGGGAGTGGAGCTTACACTTCAGCTCACAACTGACAGTGACAGTGTTCATTCATAAAAATGTCCCGAAGAAAAGTATGCACTAGCGGGAGTTTTGTAGCTCCACTCCTGTTGGCTTTATTCTCGAGGGAATAAAAGTCTAACGCAAAGCTCGAATCTCGCGCTTGCCGAGGCAGCGCGTGGATTGAGTTTTCATTAAAGAATTTAGCTCAGATCTCGCGCTTTTTGAGGCAGCGCGTGGATTGGTTTTCATTGAAGAATATATGGCTCAGATCTCGCGTTGCCGAGGCAGCGCGTAGATTGAGTTTTCATTAAAGAATATATGGCTCGGATCTCGCGTTGCCGAGGCAGCGCGTAGATTAAGTCTGCAAGAATGAATATACGGCTCGGGTCTTGCGTTTGCCGAGGCTGCGCATATATCACGTGTCCGTAATTATGCATGTGTGTGTGTATATATATATACATATATATTAAGGGATCTGAGTAGACGGGAGTTCCCTTTCTCTCTTTCCCTAAAATACCTTGCGAATTATTACATTTACATTACATTTATGCATTTGGCAGACGCTTTTATCCAAAGCGACTTACATTGCATTATACTATACATTTGTATCAGAGTATGTGCAATCCCTGGGATCGAACCCATGACCTTGGCATTGCTAGTGCCATGCTCTAACCACTGAGCTACAGGAAAGCCTTTCTTAGAGGAACACTGGAGCTATAATTCTTTTTTGTATTCTAAATATATTCAGTCTGATCAAAAATATATATTTATATAAGAACTGGCTGCATTTAATTTGAGGATTAAATGAAATATGGAATACATTAAATTCT
>RJVU01035834.1:1021144-1033252 GCA_003731715.1 Anabarilius grahami
GCAGGAGTTGGCGCCGTCTCTTCATAGGTGTTGGTCATCTGAGGTCTTCTTAAGAGGCAGGATCCAAACTGAAGCTGATGTCCTCTCTAGTCACCTCGGGACGGGTGTCCCGAGGCAAAACAGAAAAGCAAATGGTGAGTAATTAGCGTAGCTGCTGTTCATAACATTAAGCAAAGATAATCATGTGCAATTGATCTGATATGAGATGCATTATGTGAATGCTTGGCTAAAGAGATGCGTCTTTAATCTAGATTTAAACTGGGTGAGCGAGTCTGAGCCCCGAACATTATCAGGAAGGCTATTCCAGAGTTTCGGAGCCAAATGTGAAAACGCTCTCCCTCCTTTAGTGGACTTAGATATCCTAGGTACAACCAGAAGTCCAGAGTTTTGTGATCTTAAGGAGCGTGAAGGATTGTAGGGCGATAGAAGATCGGTTAAGTACACAGGAGCTAAACCATTTAGAGCCTTATAGGTCATTAGCAATACTTTATAATCGATACGGAACTTAATGGGTAACCAGTGTAGAGATGATAAAATTGGTGTTATATGATCATATTTTCTTGACCTGGTAAGAACTCTAGCAGCTGCATTTTGTACTAATTGTAGCTTATTTATTGAGGAAGCAGGACAACCAGCTAATAATGCATTACAGAAATCTAGTCGAGACGTCATGAAAGCATGAACTAACTTTTCTGCATCAGAAATATATAACATATTCCGTATCTTAGCAATGTTTCTGAGGTGGAAGAAGGCTGTTTTTGTAACACATGAAATATGATTTTCAAAGGACAAGTTGCTGTCTAATATAACACCCAAATATAATGGAATGTTTCATTAATGATTGCATAAGAAAAAATAAAAAAGTTTTTAAAACATTATTTTGAATATTTTCATAACTAATTGGGAACATTAGCAAATTTTCTTATAACATTTTTCAAGCTGAAGAAATGTACAGCAAACAAAAATGACATTTTACATTTTACGTAGCCTTTGTATAGATTACCTGAATTTTAAAACTGTTTTGTCTTGATCGGTATTAAAGGGGACCTGTTATGGCCCTTTTTACAAGATGTAATATAAGTCTCAGGTGTCACCAGAATGTGTCTGTGAAGTTTCAGCTCAAAATACCCCACAGATTATATCATGTTGTAAATGCCCATTTTTGAGTTTAAGGAAAAGCATGCTGTTTTTATATCATGTAACTTTAAATGCAAATGAGCTGCTGCTCCCCACCCCACTTTCCAGAAGAGTGCGGAGCCTACAGTTTGTGCCTCGGATACTCTGCCAAAAACTACCAAAACATCTGTTTGGTTTTGCTTATCATCTCTATCGCAGCCACACTCTCCTGACATTGCAGTTTTTCGTCATCATGAAAGTTAATTACTTGCATGCGTTTTAAAGTTCTGATATATGAATAAAAAAAACAAACAAACAAAACAAAAAAATACAGAAAATCACTGCTCATGATTAAATAACAAGTAGCTTTAATAAGAATACATTTCTTACTTGAATGCTGCTGTTAAATGCTCTGACGATGAGATAAACATGGCGGACTGTGTACAGCTCACTCAGGGGAGGAGCTAAGCTAATAGGGCAGATCACCAGTCATGTTTGGAGAGGCTGTTTATGATTTATGGGGATTATAAAAAAAAAAGAGTGGGTGGATTTTTACCATTATAGGCTTTTTGTTTACACACACTGCGGACACACATCTGTGTTCAAACACTGTATAAAAGTGAAATTTGAATAATAGGTCCCCTTTAAATCTGGCCAAGAACAGTTCAATCACATTGTGAAGGGATGTTCTGACTGACATATTAATAGTCAGATGTGGACTTGATTTTTAAACATTTTAAAACATTAAGAAGGCACCCCTTTGCCATATTGACATACATATAAATAAACATTGCTATATTGTTGTGTGTGTGTTTTTAAAAAATCTCATAAAACAAAAAATAAAGTACTTGGCACTCTTTTTTTTTTTTAATTCAAACGAATATTGACCTGAAAGAACTTTAAAGTTCACCATTCTGCCCTAACCATTGGTGATACATAACAGTGAATAAAGGCAATCAATAATTCCCAACATACAGTCTTCATCGCCATTAGCAACTTTCATGAGTTTTAAGATGAAAAAAATAAAATAAAATACTCCAGTGGGATCCTGTCTAGGCTGAGCTTCCACATCTGAAAGATGAGTTTCTCTCAAACATGCTCCATATCTGTGGATTTCTCTGCCACTACAGCAGCCGTATGCAAGAAACTCCTTGAGGTTGTCCGCAGTAAAAATTAATGGAGCTCAACGAAAAGTCATTCAAGGACCTGAAATTAGTCCATTCAAGTGGAAAAGTATTTGACTGATATTTTATTGCTGGGAATGAGTGAGTGGAAACCAAGAGGCACAACAGTGCCTTGTGAACGGTGAACAGAAAAGGTCCGCCTCACAGCAAATAATCTGTGGGTTGCAAATGACTTTTATGAGCAGAATGACATGCTACTGTTGGAATACAAGAGTAAATCATCTCAGCTTTCATGAGGAAATTCTTTGGCTTGAATAAGAACACCATCAGTATTTTCAAAGTCAACCTGTGATAATACACAGACATCTTATTATTGCTTTTAGTACATCAGATAATTTAGTTTAATTAAGTAATTGTCAGAATGATTCGTTCATGAATCAACTGATTCAACTCACTGACTCATTGATCGAGTCGCAGCAGTTAACAGCTCACTGGAGTGGAAGATTATTAGTGAATAATGGTATACTTTACAATAAGGTCAAAGTTAATAAGGTTAACATTAGTTAATGCATTAGCTAACAATGAGCAACACATTTGTGTCTACACCGGACATGACCGTTAATGCGTCACATGGCGCCGCCTCAGCTAGAAGCTGTCTACACTGGACGTGACAAAGCGACCATTGTAAATCCATCTGTCCTTCCTATGAAAAGTAGTTTGATTACTTCATAAATAGAATGAGGCATCAGTTTACGGTCGTGGATTTATCGTGTCATGTTACGTTGTGCTTTCGTTACCGTAACTGTAATTGTAATGGAAAGAGCAACAAGTACATTCTTCAAAGTATCTCCTTTTGTGTTCCACAGAAGAAAGTAATGAGAGTGGATTTACATTTTTTGTGAACTGTACTCTGTATCTCTTTTAATAAAATATTTTCCTAATCATGGGTGGGATCTTTGCTTTATTGCTACTATTTCACTGAGCTTCTTGTTTAGGTTTAATTAGTACAGAGAACTGACAGACTACAGCTTCCAATGCCTTGATGTTCTGTCTCGCCTTTGGCATCACTGACCACATAATCATTGGCTGGCACAACTGGGACAAGGCTTGATTTTCAAAGGCTCTCGCTCCACTGATTCGCTGTGCATCCGTAAGATTGATCACAGTGGTTTATCAGAAACAACACGCGTTTCATCCCCTTGGATTGAGGGGAGGGAGAAGGTGGAAGCCGAAACGGGTTACGTCCCTACATTGCCCCTCCCAACAGAAGTGCCACAAACACTAGAATGACACAGAGGTAGAAAGATTTTGACAGCTCAAGTGTGTCAGCCCATCATGACTCGCCCATGGCACTTTTGATTAAAAGAGAAACACAGATACTATCAGCTGTTGCCACAGAAAGAGCTAAATAACCACAGCCTAACATTCATAGGGTCTTCAACTCAATTAAAAAGAAATTTTTCTTATCTGTCGACACTCCCTGCAAACTGTCAATATTTTATAATATGTTTGTGTTGGTAAAACAGCCCAAGGAAACAAAAAATACACCAGATTAAACATTAGTTTGATAGAAAGTATGGAAGCTTGTTTTTGCCACTGTATAAAAAATAAAAAAAGATTATTGCTTTTTATCTCATAATTCTGACTTTTTTCTCAGAATTGCGAGATATAAACTTACCGTTGTGAGAAATAAAGTCAGAATTATAGGATATAACCTTGCAATTGCGAGAAATAAAGTTAGAATTGTGAGTTATAAAGTCGAATTGCGAGTGACTTCTGACTTTTTTCCTCGCAATTCTGACTTTTTTCTCACAACTGTGAGTTTATATCTTGCAATTGTGACTTTTCTCAGAATTGCGAGATATAAACTCGCAATTGCGAGAAATAAAGTCTGAATTGCGAGATATAGTTTAAACTTGCAATTCTGACTTTTTTTCTCACAAGTCTGACTACTATTCTCAGAATTGTGAGATATAAAATCGCAATTGCGAGTTATAAAGTTGAATTCTGAGGAAAAAAGACTGACTTTTTTCTCAGAATTGCGCATTTATAACTCATAATTCTGACTTTATAACTCGCAATTAACTTGCATGTCAGAAAGTCAGAATAGCAAGATATAAACTCAAAATTATAAGAAAAAGTCGCAATTATCTTTTTGACTTTTTATTCAGTGGCGGAAACACTTCAGTAACAAAGCAATACTTTGACTTTCATAAAATAAAACTTTCGGTAACACTTTACAAGGTTTCATTTGCTCTCAATAATTAATTACATTAGTAAACATTAACTTCAAAATGCTGTACTTCTACAACATTAATTAATCTTACAGTAGGTGACAACAATCTAAACATTTACCAAGACATTTTTTTTTTTTAATTAGCATCTATTAACGTTAGTGAAATCACTGTGAACTAACATGAACATTTTATCTGTATTTGAGAAGAGATGTAAGGCTTAGTACTGTGAAAATGACTCATCTTAAATGACCCTTGCTCTCAAGAATCAAAACATGATTCAAATCATAGCCTGATGTATAATAATCCTGTTTTAAAGACCACAAATAAAGCAAGTCTTTCAGTTTCACATATTAGGGTGGTTCGTTGCGATTCAAAATACACTGGCATATCAATGGGAGGTCCCACTGTGAACCAGAGATGCAACTGTTTTCAATATTCAGAAGATGGTGCTATTTGTTTATGTATGCATGCATTGTATGAACCCGTCTGCTTGCATTCACACCAATCTGAACATTCAATGTGCTACTGCTTCAAATATTGCATTTGCAAAATTCAGAAATATCACAGAATAAGGCAGTCTATGTGCACAAAATAATACAGACTGGATAAAAAAAGCTCTGCTTTTATATAATACAGATTCTTTATATCTTAAACAAGAGGAATATGATTGCATTTGTTTGCATGATAAACGGTCAGCTGTCAGCTTTATACAGCACTGGTTAGCTTGCATTTCCTCTAAACTCAAGTTGACTTTGATTAGGCGGTCCTGGCCCTCCCTGTTAGTAGTCATATACTTGAAGGTCATGTAAGTATATAGAATAATAATGTAATTATGCAAACTCAGCTCCTGAAAGATCTGACATGTTATACGCAATTAAAGCCCAAGATGTGCGCCCACGAAATAGCCACGCATTTTGATCCCGGCTTGAAGGGCACCACAGGATCCTGGTTTAATCGTCTGGCAAGAATGCAGAAGTGGAAAATTTGATGATGCCAGTTGTTAAGTGGATCTTCTTACTCAATGCATTCATGCCACTTTAGATGCAATATATTATGCTAGTTACACTGCTACGGCTGTTCAAGATCAGAGCTGAATTTGTGGAGCAGCATTATCTGGCAGGTCACAAAGCACTGTCCGATGTTTAGAGGTGATATTAAACAAATAAAAGTTGATGCTGTTACTATAAATAAAAGCTTTAGGAGGGTTCTTGAGTAATTCATCATGGTGTCATTGTAAATTATGGATCAGCTATTTCTTTGGACAGAAGAAATGTGCAGTGGATAAGAATTTCTTGACCTACTTTTATTTTTAAGAGACTTATTAAGGGATTGTTTTTGCATTAGACAAACTGAATGAGTAAATAAATATATTTAATCTTTTTATGGTTGTGTCCATTGGCCATTAATGAACTTCACCAGTGGATGTGTCCAAAAGGTAAAAACAAGCATCATTTTTTTATTTTGTGTATGAACGCTTCTCATAAAGGTTTCACACAGGCATCCAAGTACGATATGTTCCTGTACAATACCTTTTTTTGACCCTGGATCAACATTCCAATCAACCAATCAGATCTGAGGGACAAGTTTACAGTTTATGTCAAGTTTAGACTTACAACCAGGTTTAGGTGCTTCTATCATTTCCCTCTGATTTTAGGGATAACTTAATGGTAGGGTTAGATTTAGGGCTAGGGATATGGTGAGGACTAAATTTTCAGACAGGAATTTGTTCCAGGATCAATAAAATATGTTGATCCAGCAACATCTTTCTTTGCAAAATCACAGTGACCCAAAGGCATCATGTCTAATGAGTTTTAGAGATAACCAATCAAATGTTCAAAGACTGAATTTCTCAGAAGAAATAGAGTCTGGGATTGGGAAGAACTTTTATTAATAAATCATCTCCTTTTAACTGCTCCATCAGACACTATTTTTATTCTGTCCTAGACAGTGATACATCTATGCAGCTTTCAAAACCATAATTTTATTCAAATTCTTGCTTCCTACCTCTATTTTACCTAACACTTCTGGAAACAGACTATGTGAATTTGAAGTGAACTGACATCCATCAGCATAATTTGTTTGCGGGTTGCCAAAAATTCATGCAATTTTAAGTGACAAAAGCATCTAAAAAGCAGAATATTTCTAGTATGCAAGAGACAATATTTCACAGAAAATTAATCAATGTTGATTGATAGTTATTCAACACCTGTTTTTTTTTGTTTTTTTAGAATAAATTCACTGTAAACACTGACCCACCTGCACATATTTGTCTCTTTATTATCTATTTTCTATCAGATGCCAAAGTTCGTGATTTCCCGCCTGACAGGCATTAAATAGCTGAAGGCAGCTCCTTTATGACACATAAAGAGAATAATTCATATTATCACAGAGATGTATTGACTGTTCTCATTTGATACAAGTCTGTGGTAGCAGCCTGTCTCTGGCTGTCATCTCTGACTGGTTTTATTACCTGTACATCACGCAGCAGTGGCCCCCCGTGGGTTTTAGTACAGCACAAAGGGCGGAGTGGAAGTTAACTGACATCTAATCTGCACAAAGAGAGAGCAGGAGCTTATTTGAATCCCCGTTCAGTGACAGCGTGAGACTGGAGAATTCTCTATCTCTGACAGAGAAATGTGATCTTAAGAACAGTCATTCTGACTTCATGCAAATATTGAAATGAAAATGGGCCAAAATAGGATTTGAACCTCCCCTCCTTTCCTCCGTGGGTGAGTAAACCCCTGCTATGATGTCCCTGTATTTTTCTGATTACAATAGGCAGAATCACTTGGGCCAACACAATTCTCTATGCCGACAAGTCTCCTGCAGATAATTTTCTCGCCTGCCTTTGTGTACACATTCCTCTTGCTTGCCTCCTATCAAATTTAATCAGCCTCTGCCTCCTCTCTCACACATGAAACGGTCAGTGGAAATACAACACTACAATACCGGGCCTCGATTAATTCATCCCTCTGACTCTTTTCCTCATGGCTTGTTGCAATATTTGTTGTAGCTTAAAGGTAGACAGCTGAATGTTAAGTCAGGGAATATCC
Organism: Anabarilius grahami; assembly: GCA_003731715.1. Classification (NCBI taxonomy): domain Eukaryota; kingdom Metazoa; phylum Chordata; class Actinopteri; order Cypriniformes; family Xenocyprididae; genus Anabarilius; species Anabarilius grahami. Next base: position 1,028,675 of record RJVU01035834.1, read on the forward strand.
TCGAGTCTAAACAAAGGTTGTTTTCACACACAATAGACCTTTTATCTCTTCACACAAGCCCTCTACCACTGACAGACTTGTTACGATAACAACATGGCTCCTCCAAGGCATGTTCTCCACTGAATATTGCATTCAATTTGAAATTCACCAGAGACTTCCCTTTAACCAACTTTATATGTCACACCTAATCGGTGGAAAGAGAGTTTCATGCGGTAATTTGTTTTGATTAAAAAAGGGAAATACAAAAAAATACAGGTTTGAAGGCAACGCCGATGAAATTCACATTCGCATGGCAATTTTGCTGATATTTGTATTCAGTCTGGCTTGCATAAATTTGGCATAACTCATTCAATGTTTGATTCATCCTAAAGATTTCTGGTGGCCCTGTATCTCCAAGAGGGCAAGACTTAGAAAAGCCCTTTCAAGTATTCAGAAAACAATAGCAATGCCAATATAGCACTTACAAAACACAAAATGTATATTTATAGTGAATCTTCCATTACGAACATTCTTCTTTACCTACTATGTAAAGAATTAGATTTTTTTGCTAAATGGCACGGACGATTTACTATTTTGTTCCCTCGATTTGCTAAATCATGCCCACAATTTACAAATTCATTCCCTCAATTTACTAAATCATGTTTATGATTGACTATTTTGTTCCCTCGATTTACTAAATCGCATGGACAATTTACTTTTGTTCCCTCGATTTCCTTAATCACACGGACGATTTACTATTTTGTTCTCTTGATTTGCTAGATCGTGAGCATGTTTTAATAATTCGTTCCTTTGATTTGCTAAATCATGCCCACGATTTACTATTTCGTTCCCTCGATTTACTAAATTGTGTGGACAATTTACTATTTCGTTCTCTCGATTCACTAAATCGTGTGCACGATTTACTATTTCGTTCTCTCGATTTACTAAATTGTGTGGACAATTTACTATTTCGTTCTCTCGATTTACTAAATCGTGCGCACGATTTACTATTTCGTTCTCTCGATTTACTAAATTGTGTGGACAATTTACTATTTCGTTCTCTCAATTTACTATTTCGTTCTCTCGATTTACTAAATCGTGCGCACGATTTACTATTTCGTTCTCTCGATTTACTAAATTGTGTGGACAATTTACTATTTCATTCTCTCGATTTACTAAATCGTGTGCACGATTTACTATTTTGTTCTCTCGATTTACCAAAAGTGTGTGGACAATTTACTATTTCGTTCTCTCGATTTACTAAATCACGTGGACGATTTAACAACAATGGTTTCCACAAAAATATGAACTGTTTTCAACATTGATAATAACAACTTAGTCTCATTAGAAAAACTTACCTGTGGGAACGTTTTCGCGAGTCGCAAAATACCTACGTACATATCACTGCAGTTTCGATGTGAAATGTCCACTGAGTGGCGCTAAAAGCTTTTTTTTTTTTTTTTGCCGGAACAGATAAACGTGAATATGGTAAGTTTTTATGATGTTGGTTTTATACGAATCACCGCAGTTCTGATTTTAAATTCGCACTCCATTGCGTTTTAAAATAACGTGCCACCAACACTACACCTAAACCTACCCGATAGCGTTAACAAAAGCAAATGTGACATAAAAAGCATCCGTAATCATGTCGTTTTAGCTTGTTTAGATTTCTCTTTGAGCTCTTTTACCATGACTCGCCTTTCACGGGATTCGTATCCAGGGCTTTCTCATCTTAAATACAACTCCCTATCAGCTGAGCTACTGAGCAAGCTTATTATATCAAAAAAGCTAAACATATGGAGCTGGTTAAGTGATGCAAAGTCCAAAATATATTAGTTTACAAATCGTGCACTCTGGTAAAAAAAAAAGTGTTTTGAAGTCATAACATAATATTGTGCAAGGAGACGTGAAAACGAGTCTTTATTCATCCATAATCTGACCCTGTAATCGTAACTGTGTATGAAAACGATTAAAAGCGCTTGCCGTTTTACTGTCTCTAGTGTTCATTTCTGTTGGAAACTGCAGTGATATGTATGCATTGGTACGTATTTTGGCAACTTGCGAAAACGTTCCAACAGGTACGTCTTTCCTATGAGACCAGGTTGGATAATAATCAGAAATGTTTCTTGAGCATCAAATCAGCATATTTGAATGATTTTTGAAGAATCATGTGACAATGAAGACTGGTGTAATGATGGTGGAAATACAGCCATCACAGTATTAAATAACAATTTAAAATAATGCAATCATATTTTACAATATTATTGTATATCAAATGAATGCCTTAGTGAACTTACGAAACGTCACAACATCTTTCCAACCCCAAACTTTTGAAACAAATTACCTAAAGTCATTCCTCTGTTTACCCAATATAAATTAATAAAATATGGTAACTAGGGATTTCCGCCCCTAGTTCATATTGCAGACTATTTCATATTGTTTCTATGTTCTTTTTTTAATACATTAATTTAAAACTTTAAAATACTCTATGCAAGATCCAATGACTATCTAGCTTTGTTTCAATGCATGGCTTATCAATAGTTCTCTATTCATCATAGCTCTGATTTTGGCAAGAGCCTGAAGAGAATCTTAAAGTCTTTCTCTATGGCAACATGAAAAGCAGCATTACTCAGTTTTAACGATGATCTTATCTTAGTAAGAGCCGTGCTACAAAACGCCATCACTCTCCCATTATTTCTTCTCTACTGTGCTGTCATCCCACAGACATTAATATTTACTCATCATAATTAAATATTAACCTTGATTGGGCTGCCTTTCTCTTAAAATTAGAGCACTGATACTGAAATTGCAGCAAGACATTTTCAATGATTTTCTTCAGCTAATGTACAATGTTATTAGCTGCCCTGTAGCATGTTGTCTTAGAGTGATGGTAATTGATCAAGCTTACTATATTTGTTTTTTTTGGGTTTTTGATAATGACAGCTACCTGTAATGGATTCTTAATATGTGAGAGCAGAAAATGTCTGGTTTCATGCCTGGCTAAGCTAACATTAGGATCATTTGGCAAGACAGTGTCAGGATGGATTTGAACCAAAGTGACACATTCCACAGGAGCTCTGGATGTTGTATACAGAATTGATTTGATAAATATGGCCCAAAGAGTCGTGCAATTTGCAAGGTGATACATTTTCAGAGGCCGAATCAATTTCTTGTCTTGAAAGCATTGGTGAATATATCAAAGCAAATTACCTTGGAGGTCTTAATCTCTAATGCGAGCGATAAAGTGTACACACACACACACAGACAAACACACACACACACACAAAACAAATTCTGTTTTCTTCCAGTTGATGCTTGCAACAATTGCACTCATTTGTCCTGTATCCAAAGTATAGCCAAAATAGTTATGCTTGTAATCACAAACCATAATCACAATCAAAAAAACCCATATTGGACCAGGTTCAAAGACAATTCATGCTTTGTTCACTTCTAAATTCTCAAATAACACATATATTAATCCAAGACTATTCATTTAAAACAGCTATTCTGATAGCTGGCATTGGTTCTATCACTTTACACTCACACACAAAGAAAATAGCCCAAATGAAATGTTCCTGCACATAATGTAAATATGATAAGTACCGGCACAGTTAGCATGTCAAAATGGACAAGAACATAGATCAAAGTTTCTAGGTGCATTCTAGAGGTTGGATAGCTTCAGAGAGCTTCTTAATGCACCGTAGGGGACGATTGAAATTTAATAATCGGCAACACCGAGGTAAGCATCTCGCTCAATAAAGCAGTTGTGGTGTCTGGTAATGGCTACTTTCATGGCACTTCGTGGCTTGAACACAATTCCCCTTTTCTCTAATTGCACAGTCGAGGGGAAACCTGGGACTAAAGTGAACAGTGCAGCCTGGATGTTATAAAAGTATAATGTTTAATGCCATATATTTTCAGAGAGCTTGAAAGCAGAATCCGTGAGATATAATAATTATTTAGACAGCCTCTGCCTTATGCATTTGAAGATTTCCCTAACAGAGCCATTACTTTGGGTTGTATCTTATGGCCATGTAAATGCAACCTGGCCTCTCAGAAACTGCTTCTTGCACCTTCTCCCTAAATAAATAAGTAATTTCTTGGAAAAAAGCATTATTGAGGTAGTAGCTTTCAAGCAGACTTGGGGCGATGGGTGCACTTGAAATCTATCACTTTAAAAATGTATGTGTTAAATAAAAGGTTTTCCATTACCCCTGCTCAAACTCTCTTTTCCACCTTATTTCCACCCTTACGAACTTTAGTCAGACCAAACCAGGCCTGAGATCCCTTAACTAAGTGTGAGTATACAATGCTAGAGTTAGGTTAAAGTCTATGTAGATTAGGTAGATCAAAAAATGCTTTGGGAACACACATATTAATGCCTTATTCTGCATTACCATATTCTACATCCCTTAATCCTACCCAATTCCTAAACTTAACAACTACCTTACTATTAAAGGGGACCTATTATGCAAAATTCACTTTTTCAGTGTATTTGAACACAGATGTGTGTCCACAGTGTATGTAAACAACCAGCCAATAATGGTAAAAATACACCCACTCCTTTTTTATATATATATATATATATATATATATATA
>RJVU01035834.1:1033257-1053901 GCA_003731715.1 Anabarilius grahami
AATCCCCATAAATCAGAAGCAGTGTCTGAAAATATGCTAAACATCATATATGATAAACATCACAGTAGGGACAAGCCCCGCCCATGACTGGTGACGATCTGCCCTATTAGCATAGATCCCTGAGTGAGCTGCACATAGTCCGCCATGTTTATATCCTTGCTATTGCACCAATTGATATAATCTCTGTGCCACATAAACATTACAAATATTGTTTTTGGATGTACCAATGAACATAAGAGTCTCCAATCCCCATGCCACTGAGGACAGTGGATGAATTTCATGTATGAAGGAAATTTGCCGAAGAAATTAGTTAAGTCTTATATGTTTGTGCAAATCATTGTATGACCGCTTCGCAAACGAGGGTCAGTTTAACACTGGATTTGCACAAAAGTTGATTCTGAAAGATTAGGCAGTACCAACTGTTTGTGCTCAAACTTCATATCCAGAACAAGTAAGTATAGCACTTCATATTTTGTGAATGTTTCCAAATTTCTGAATGTGCTTGTTAGTATGCTGTACAGCTAATGTGGCTAAAGATGATTATATAAATTATAACCGTAATTAAACAAAATGATACCTGTTCCATCTCCATGCAGCATATGTTCTCTGGCTCTGTAGGCATCCTCCTACGGTTCCCATATGAGCATCTGTACGACAATTTATAGATGAGCATGACAGAACATGCTAATCGACAAGTTGAATAAAGTTAACTCCACAACAACTACATGAATTCATCAACTTTTGTTGGTCCATCCTGAGCCTCTCCATCTGTGTCCGACTCCGGTTTGAACACCACTACTGACAATTTCTGACATTTTGGCTGCATTACATTCTCCAGTTATGTTGTTGTATTCAAAGCATGAGCTGTAAAAGCTCCGCCCTCTTCTGGAAAGGGGGCCGGGAGCAGCAGCTCATTTGCATTTAAAGGGACACACACAAAAACGACACGTTTTTGCTCACACCCAAATTGGACATGCTCTAATAAATGATCTGTGGGGTATTCTGAGCTGAAACTTCACAGACACATTCTGGGGATGCCAGAGACGTATATTACATCTTGTGAAAAGGGGCATAGGTCCCCTTTAACAGGCAGTAATTAGGAGTTTTTAATTATTGAGGCAAAAGTCGTAGTTAATAGTGAGAACTGGACCCTAAGTGTGTCTAGAGTTTTAACTGAAGCCATAAGTTCAGTTCTCTCAGTCTATGAAACGTACACTGACGTTCTTAGAACTGGGATAATGCATTTTTACCTTCAAGTGCTTTTAACTATATATGGCAATATTTTGCTACTGGTATACAAGTGGTTCATTAAAATGTCTATGTATCAAAACGAATGTATGTGAACCATGTCAACGTCAAAGTCCCAAAGGTCCCTGCTGATTACATGCCGCACAAACAAAAGTGATACCCTCCCCAAACAAAAGGAAATCCAAATCCCATTGACAAGGGTGATGTAAATTAACTATTTGAAAGAGTCAGTAACAATAGGTTTCTGTCAGCCGACGGAGAATAAAAATGTCAGTCCTGTCAGTAAGCACATTGTCCAAAGTTCTCAAGCTCTTGACAGGAACATGGTTTGACAATTTGAAAGAAAGGCTCTATTGCTTCCATTATTTAAATATTTTAGTGATGAATCTCAGAGTAAGACACAGTTAAACCCTCTGTGAATGAAAAAGGAAAACCGAACACATGGCACTTCAACAAGTGAGGAATTCTCTTAAACATTTATGTGCATTATATCCACTCTGGGGGATTTTATTTCTTATGAATATATTTTAATGATGCAAAATAAAGCAAATTCAGCTGAGTGAATAATTCATTAATTGAGAACTAACAGTACAAAGCAAGCAATAACATCACTCACAACTTAACTGACTCTAAATGGCTACTAAAGTGATAAAATAGGCATTTTGTTTTTGAGGGGAGACTGTGAATTAGTGAAAGCAGATGGGTAAGACACATAACACGGGAGGATATTAAGATAATTCACAATATTTTATGATGTCATTTGACAGCATTAAGAATTTTCCTTGCATGAAACAGCACACATATCTCCCCTAATTTTGTTAAGAAAAACAAAATGCCATTAGGTTTGCCTCAGAGAGTAAACTTGGAGGCTTGTCTGATTTGAAGCATGCAACTTTTGCATAAGTATCACCTCAAGGATAATTGGAAATGGTTTACTCATTAGGAGCAACAAATCACTTAAACTGTAGATTAATGACTTGAAGATATGCTGTTAAGATGGGGATTGATTTTGAGATTCAATTTAGAAAAGTAATTCCATATAGAACATAGTAAGGGTAGTTTGAACGTATGCTGAGACAAAAGATTTGGGTTATACGGTATATGTATAGAATGAATGGCCTTTGTGTTAAATATATTTTATAAGATGTTAAAATGTTTATATTTCAGTTTGTCTATAGGGGTTAGGTAATAAGTGAACACTGCAGAACTACACTACCAAATATTTATAGAAGAGTCAACTATAATAAAGGCAGACTGAGCTGTGTTTTTAACCCTCGTATTACCCTCAAAATCCAGCAACATTTTTTCTACACTGGGGTCAATTTGACCCCAGCAATTAAAAACCTCCAGAATATGATTTTATTTTCAAAGGTTTATGTATCAGGTACTTTATGTTTCTTCATTGACTACTCAAATAGCTCTGGGTCAATTTGACACTCCCTTGGGACACTCCCCACTCATGGGTGGTCTCAGGATGCTTCACTGTTGGCATGACACAGGACCCATCATGGTAGCATTCACCATTTATTTCCCTGGACTAATCATTTTCCAGATGTCTCAAAAAGTCGGATGGGGGCTGTGACGAGCAGGGCTGACGCAAGTGATAACGAGCATCACCTGCGAGGCGCGCCGGCCTCGAGTCTCTCACGGAGGAGCTCCGGGAGCATAAAAGGAGGAGCGACAACAGTGAAGGACGAGAGAGGACCAGGCCTGGACTTTATTTTATGTTTTATTATGTTTGTGTGGCCGGCAGACGTCCGCGAGGGTCTGCCGGCATTACTTTCGTTTTGTTCTTTGTTTATTTTATTAAAGATTATTGTTTGAACGTTCGCCGGTTCCCGCCTTCTTCTTCCCGTACATACAAACTGTGTCACAGGGGCTTCATCAGAAAAAATAACTTCTTTCAGTCTTCTGCTGTCCAATCCTTGCTGTTCTTGCAGAATTCTAGTCTGTCCTTGATGTTTTTCATGGAGAAAAGTGGCTTCTTTGCTGCCCTTCTTCACCAAGCCACTGTCCAAAAGTCTTGACCTCACTGTGCCTACAGATGCACACCTGCTGCCAATATTGAGCTCTGCACATGGTTCAGGATTGACTCTTCAGGAGGTGACCGTCCTGCCGCTTGCTGGACACTCTGGGATGTTCTGAAGGCTTCTTCATTGCAGTTGAATTTCTTGATGATCCAGTAAATGGTTCTTTCAGATGCTTTGCATCAAAATGGCCTCACATGCAAAGAAATTGCTGCAAAGCGATGATGGGTACATGTCTTTCTTTAGAGGTAACCATTGAAGACGCAAGAACACAATGACTGGAAGCACTTTTTCCTCCTGACTAGAACTTGTTTCCACTTTCCCATGTGCTGATGTGATTAGTGAAATTATGCTAGCTGGTCACCTTTTACCAGGACATCAAACAGGTTTTTTTTTTTTTTTTTTTGCCAATGAAGCATTTACTGTATGTACTGTAAATACTGTATGTAAAATGCATCTGATCAACACCACAACTGAAGCAGCAAACTTTTAACAAGCAGTTCATCTAATGAGGGTTTCTGAGACTACAACCCACTGCAGAGAACCACCAAAACTTTTGGCCCTATCATTTTACCCTATCATTCAAGTGGGGGGTGGGACCATAATAAATTGCCGTTTTTGAAAGGTAATGTACCTCCTTGTGGTTGAGAGACAACAGGAGAGTCAACACTAAGAATCTCATTCTGAGCAGGATGTCTCAAAATTAGAATTCTCCTCATCTATGTTTTTGTGAGAATTATGACATCCCCACCCCCCCGATGACAGTGTTTCTCGCAATACTTTAGGTATGGTTATGATAGGTTAGGGCCCTAAAGCAGATGAAAGTTGTTTGTAGATTATAAAATTGCATTTTATAATGACCTCAGTATTATCCAAAACAAATATGTGTAAAAATTTTTATATTTATAATATGTTTTATACAGATAAATGAGCCTGGGGTCAAATTGACCCCAAGGATAACCGATGTGTATAGGACTGTGTACAGGACACTGAAAATATGTCATCGTGAAAACTTTATGTTTACCTAGTTGTCCCCATTAAATGATGAAAAGTCATCAAATATGAAGCAAAAAAAAAAATGTAAACCATATTTTTAGAGGCGTTAAACATTGCGTGGGGTCAAATAGACCCCAAAGATAATACGAGGGTAAAGGATATTTTTCATATATGTCAGGCCCTGTCCACACGAACAAGGGTATTTTCAAAACTGCAGCTTTTTCTATGTGTTTTGGCCATTTGTTCACACGCAAACACAGTATCCGGTCACTGAAACTGAACATTTTTGAAAACTCCTGCCAGGGTGAAGATTTTTAGGAACTCCAGTTACAGTGTCGTGTAGACGGTGAAACCGGAGATTTTGGCTTGTGACGTCAGAACCGGAACCGGTTAGAACCTTTTTCCAGGTTTCTGATTGGCCAACATGGCTTTATGGTTAGGGTTATATCGCCACCTGTTGGTTTGGCATGCTCTTGACAGAGCTTAATAGTGCGTTTTTTGCGTTTTCATGTGGAAGCAATTTTTTTTTTTTAAATGGAGGAAAAACTCAGTTTATAAAAATACCCGTGTACGTGTGGACTAGGCCTCACTTGACGCTTCAAATAATTATTGTATCTATCTACATTGTTATGCCACTAGGTGGGGACAAGTGACTTGAAAATGTGTGTCATTGAATCATTCATTCAAGAGATTTGTTCAAAAACACTGATTCATCCAGTAATGAAACAAGTGAAGTGTTTATGAGTGAGTCATTGAATCATTCATTCGAACCATTTAAAAAAAAAAAAAATTCATTCAAATTAATTAAACAAAGTAAATCAATTTACTTTTTGTCGGGACCTCTAGTAAATTACATGTTATTTTGTTTAGTTGTCTCTTGTCAGTTCAGAATCCTGTAGGAGAATCATGATCTCTGTTTAAAAGAAAAAAAAGTGATTCTCAATTTATCCAGAATTGTTCAGCTCCAATGTATACTCATAAAAGTTAATTTAACTGAACTAATTTGTTTAAGTTTGTTCTACTCAAATCAATTAATTATTTTGAGCGTTAGGGTTTGTGTATTATTATAAATTCTAAAAATTTTGATATTTTTGAATTGTTTGGAGCTTAATATTTGTTTAATTGTTGAAACCTAAAAGAAAAGCCTTTGATAGACTGTTTAATGGCAAGTCCCATTGTTGCAACTTACCCTATATAATATGACATGTCAGCTGCTATTAGTGCATGCAGTCATGAAAGGTCAGAGTTTGTTCAATAAACTATTTTTTGCCTTTTCCTTAACATTATAGGTGAAAATGTTCAATAGCCTTCTAACAGAAACTGCCTATAACAGAAACTGACATTCAAAAATAAATCTACCTAACAATATAAAAGCGTGACAACTAGCCCTGGAGCAAAAACACAAAATGTCAAACAATAATACAACAAAAAAACAAAAAGTTATGTTACTCAATGAGAACAAGGCTGCGATTAGTTATTCAATTATCAGAGTTTGTAGCAATATGTTTCAGGTATAGAAAATAAATAAATCCTAAAGACTAATTGTATACTAATAGAGTGGAATGGAAGGTTAAAACCCCTCAGGATAAGACCAAATTAAGCTGTCAATCATCTGAACCGATATGGATAAATTAAGGCATGTCCTGCCGCATGTGACACTTGCGTTGCATTATAACGGGCACCTCGGTAGCAGCATTCATTTTTGACAGGCTTTCTCTCAGTTCTGCCTGCCCTTCAGATTCCAGCATCAGCCTCTCAGCCTCTTATCTCTCAGACTTTTTCTTTCTTTTTTCCATGTCTTGCCCTTTCCCCCAAAGACCATGTGTATGCTTTGAATTGCCTCAGTAACAGAGGATCAGCCATGCTTTCCTAGTCACACATATCAAATGCTTCAGACACCATGAGCCACAAGGACGTGCCGCATCTCCTTTAGTCTAAAAAATTAGGATGGAAAAAAAGCATGTGCTACAAAAGAGGCTTATTCTGGGAGAAACATCCTTGAGCTGACAAAGCAAATAGAATAATGTAAAATATGTATGCTGTGTATTAAGAAGAAAGCTCTGTTTTCCATTCTAAATGTTTTAACAAACTTCAAAGAGCATGACATTTGCATTTCAGCTCTATACACACAAATAAAACATTGGCCCTGGTCGCATGAAATCATTAAGCATAAGCTCTCCCTGAGTTTAATATGTATTCGTTTTTATCTTCTTGCACATTCTGACCAAGAATCTGCACAGAACAACACGTAAAGGACGTTTTCTCTAGAACTTTCAAAAAGTTACATCAGCCACTGAGAGAGGATTAAATGAATACTTTCTAAATTCTTCACGTTAATGACTTCATTAAACAAGTCAGTTAGGTCACCCAGCGTTACGTGCGCTCATTTCTTTAAGTCTTGATATTACCTCCACATTAGTCCTGAAAGTCTGTGGTAGATTCATTTTGTCTGGCTGTCCTCTAAAAGCCAAGGTCAAATGAATGACAGATTGGAGGGTGCTTTTATACTTCCATATTTAGCTTTTTATCTGCTTAAATCGCTGCCTTAAGGCTGCAAATTGAGAAAACAGCTAGGGTCTCAATCCCAGACCCATTTGAGCATAATAAGTATGAGCCATCCAATGGCATTTCTTCGATCTGTCGATCTAACAGTCTGCAGATGAAGTGCAGAACAGGCACAAAGCCATTATTTCAGACCCCCACAGTTACGGGAATTGCAAAGTTGCCTTTGCAGATACATCAGCATTTTTTCCCCCATAATATTAACATAAAATGGAGATTTCTTTATTCTTCCATGCTGAAACATACCAACCAGGATTGATCAAATGAAGCGTGTTTCAAATAACCTTCATGTTTCACTATTGTTACAGGGTGCAGTCTGATGATAACTTCAGATAATGAATGCTTGTTACTTACACATTTTATACAACGCAAAGAGACGTTCATCACAAAGTGATTGATCAGAAAGACCAGGTCTTAACTATCAAAAGTTTCGGTGGATTAACAGTGAAAAATTTCCAAGTCAGGAAAATATTCTCAGTTGTACAGCTTTTGACATTTAATCTTATTCTTTGGAGCATAGACCTACACGTTCCAGCAGAGCAAAGCTACGAATGCAGCTTATACCAGCTCAGCCGAGAAGACAAATAGTTGGTGGAATTTTTTACATGATTTCAGCATTTCACACAATATATGAGAGAGCACAAACTAACACTTTTTAGTGTTCTCAAGTTTGTGTAATGCTGGGTTCAGAGTCAGACTACATGATATGAGCCTGATTTTGGTACGATCCATTTGACGTAAACGAATCAATGGGAGTGGGAGCACAAAAATCAATTGTTTTATCTCGTATAGTGTGTTATAGTGGATGACAACCAATGCCACATCTGCGTCCATGACGGGTTCCGTCACATCTGTGATGTTGACCAATAGGAGCATAAAAGCTCTTTCGTACACAGCTTTCAAACATGGCAAAACGAAAGAGAGATGATGGTATTGATGCTTCTAGGTGGAATTATGCAATGGAGGAAAGGTTTGTGGAACTACGGCAACAAAATTCCTGCCTTTATGATGTTTCCTTGAGGGACTACAACGACAGAGTGAAAAAAGATAAGCAATAGATGGGGCGCTTCAGCAACCAGGCAAATACTGGAATTAGCATTAAAGGGGCTATATGTAAGATTTTCCCTTTAATAAAGCACAAAAATACCCCAATATGTTTGCAGATATTTAGGAAACATGCTAAACATGCAAGTTCACCTACTTGTTTCTCAGAAAAACAATGCTACAGCCAGACATTCTACTTTGAAATGTGCGTTCCGTGTCAGAATGTCTGTCTTTGTTTTGGTCTGTGCGAAACGGTGTGCTGCCAGTTTATCCAATAGTATTTCGACATCACAGGTTGCCAGTTGGCGGAAAACACAGCGTACTGCAGCCATGGAAACCAGCAAACAAACTGTCAGAATATCGCAGATTCTACCTGACCTAAAAAGCCTCTGCATCCATCTAAAAATCTGTATGAATGACAGTATATTAAAACACAGATAAATCAACTCATCAGCTTACAGTAAGTCTCCTCAGCTTTCATTGTCAACTGACCCTTCGCAAAGACCTGCCCCCCTTAGTTACTGTTGCTTTGTCCGACAAGCCGTGGTGCCTGTCACGCCACACACAGTGAAAAATACATCGCGGAGCAAAGAGGACACTGACAACACGTCGACAGACAAGACAAAGCAGGTTACTTATTATATTAAACAAAGTCCCAGCTTTCAAACTGTAGTTTTTTGAAAAATTCAAACAAAAAAAAAAAGCGTTTTGTGGCTCTTTAATGTGTCGTAACAGATTGCTGTAGCACCTCAGCTCAACCGGCTCGTAAACCGACCATCTCTTCCTACTAGTTCATTTATAGCATCAAATAAACATGAATGAACATGAGAAGGAATGTTGTTTCAAACACGGAAAGACGTCAGTACACACCATTTTTCAAGTTTAAGTCCACTGAGGTTAATCTTCTAACTCCTGACTGCTTTGTCGGACAAAATGGCGGATTCGGCGTTCTGATTGGTTAGATCGCTTGTCAATCAAACTCCCGGCGAAGGATCAATTGCACTCCCTCTTGTTGCGTGTCCTCAAGCTGACCACCCGCATCTTTGAAGGAGGGGGCGGGGCAAACAATATTTTGAATTTGGACTGCAGTACCTATTTCGACCACTGGGTGTCATTCCTACATATAGCCCCTTTAAAGGGTTAGTTCACCCAAAAATGAAAATTCTGTCATTAAGTACTCACCCTCATGCCATTTCCAAACCCGTAAGACCTTCGTTGATCTTCGGAACACAAAGACATTTTTGATGAAATCCGAGAGGTATATGACTCGCCCATAGACAGCAATATAATCAACACTTTCAAGGTCCAGAAAGGAACTAAAACATCGTTAAAGTCGACGTGACTGCAGTGGTTCTACCTTAATGTTATGAAGCAACGAGAATACTTTTTGTGTGCAAAAACAAAACAAAAATAATGACTTATTTAGAATGATGATTAAGGTTGAACCACTGTATTCACGTCGACTATTTTAACGATGTCTTTAGTAACTTTCTGGACCTTAAAAGTGTTGATTATATTGCTGTCTATGGAGGAGTCAGACACCTCTCGAATTTCATCAGAAATATCTAAATTTGTGTTCTGAAGATGAACGAAGTTCTTACGGGTGTGGAATGACATGAGGGTGAGTAATTAATGACAGAGATTACATTTTTGGATGAACTACATTTACATTTACATTTATGCATTTGGCAGACGCTTTTATCCAAAGCAACTTACATTGCATTATACTATACATTTGTATTGGAGTATGTGCAATCCCTGGGATCGAACCCATGACCTTGGCATTGCTAGTGCCATGCTCTAACCACTGAGCTACAGGAAAGCTGTTGATTAAAGGGTTAAACTAACCCTTTAATCAAACACACAGCTTTTGTAGTCTGTTCACACTTTCTGGGAAGTCAGTCATTAGTTCCACCTTCTCTGTGTTCAAACTATTTTTGTTTTTCAGGGAAAGAGACTGTAGATTTAAATACTCCATCAATAAAACCCACTTATTAAATTTGTCATGTAAAAAAATAACTCATTTTAGTGCTTTGCAATGAATACAAAACAAAGCCACTGCATGTTGGTCAAAAATGCTAGCAAATATAGGTGAAGACATTCATAATAGAGGAAATATGTGAATTACATTGCCAACTGCCACATAGTTGGAGAATAACATTCTACCACATTTGCTTTGTTTTAAATAAATACTAAAAATAAAGATGACAGTTAACTACAGTGTGACATGTTACTGATTCTACTGTACATCTGGCAACAAATAAACAAATGAAGTTTCTACCAGTGTGGGTGGAAAGCCGTGATACCATGTCGTAATAGAACTATCCGTGTTATTTTGTGCTTCTAAAGCTACATTTCTTTCTTTCTTTCTTTCTTTCTTTCTTTCTTTCTTTCTTTCTTTCTTTCTTTCTTTCTTTCTTTCTTTCTTTCTTTCTTTCTTTCTTTCTTTCTTTCTTTCTTTCTTTCTTTCTTTCTTTCTTTCTTTCTTTCTTTCTTTCTTTCTTTCTTTCTTTCTTTCTTTCTTTCTAGCAAGGTTGATATCTGCCAAAATGGAATTAAAATAGTTTGTGTGTATAGATCCAAACTAAATTTAATTTAGAAACCTCCTAATGTTTGTTTTTCATGCTTTGTCCAGCAAATTGAATCAATACATAAACCTATGATACAGCACATCATATTTTTATCATCATCATTCTGCTGACACCTGCTATCAAGGGAGGTGAATGAGCCAGCAAATTAGGTGCCACATTGCACCACATTTTGTTATTAGAGATGTCAGTGTGGCAAAGCTGACAGGCTGCTTCAAACTGTCAGCTTTTTGAGTGTCACAGTGGAATATCTGAAAGTGGTCACCTATATATATTTCTTTTTTTAAAAAGACAGTTTTGTGTGCTATCTATCTATCTATCTATCTATCTATCTATCTATCTATCTATCTATCTATCTATCTATCTATCTATCTATCTATCTATCTATCTATCTATCTCTATCTATATATCTAACCCTCTGCCACAAGGATGGATGAGAAGCGCCACATCTTTAAAACAAGACACAGTGCTAATAGCATTAGTTAAATGCCAAATTTATTATGTTTTAAGCTTCATTTATAATTCTGGATAATCTGGATTTTTTTTATTACATNTATCTATCTATCTATCTATCTATCTATCTATATATCTAACCCTCTGCCACAAGGATGGATGAGAAGCGCCACATCTTTAAAACAAGACACAGTGCTAATAGCATTAGTTAAATGCCAAATTTATTATGTTTTAAGCTTCATTTATAATTCTGGATAATCTGGATTTTTTTTATTACATTAGACAACTAAACAAAATAACATGTAATTTACTTTAGGTTCTGACAAAATGTTCTGTTTAATTTCTTGGCTAAATGTCTAAAATGTTATAAATTGGTCTATTAAAAATATATTGATTTAAATTAATTCATTATGTAAATAAAACTGTTTAAAAATGATGAATAAAGACTTGATTCATCCAGAGTTTTTGAATTAATCTTGAATGATTTAATTCAATGATTTTAAATGTACATCCGTGTCTACACCGGACGCGACCGTTATCGCTCATGTCGCAACAGCTAAAAGCTGTCTACACTGGATGCGACAAAGCACCCGTTACAAAGCATTTGTCCTTCGTGTCAGTACGTCATAAATAGAACGAGGCATCCGTTTACTGTCGGAGATCTGTCGCTCGCGTCGCACCGCATCCAGTGTAGACAACATCACTGAATATAACGGGTTCTATTGTCTTTTGTTGTGTCGCATCGCACCTCTCGTGTCCGGTGTAGACACGGTGTTACATTCAAATTTGAATTGCAATTCTACATCCTGTTTGCTACCTCAATTCAATTTAATGAACTGAAATGAAATATAAAAGATCTTGTCAGTTCATTTCTGAATAATGCACAACTTTAACCAGCCTTGAACACACTGAACCAGTATTCATAAAACTTAGAACATTCATTAAATTTATTTTCTAAGCAAAGACACAGTGTACTTTTTGATACAAAACAACTTATCCATGATTGCACCAGTCTTGATGATCAACAAAGGCTATGCTATAACATCTGAAACACATGCGTAGGACATTGCAAGGTTAAAGTTTTACAACCCAAACAAAAACTGCCCATCTGAAGGACACACTGAAACACAGTATATCTTCTCCAACATTCATTTTATGCAGACCTTGTCCACTTTTCTTCATAACACAGAAGATATTATAGAACGCTGTTACTCAGTCAGTGCCGTCGCTCAAACTGTACCTACTGCCTGAATCAACCACAATCAATCCATTTCTACTTTACATGAAGCCACAATTAAACGGTGGTGTTAAACCAGGATTGATCGATTATAACAAAACACAGAATCCCTGCTAAAGCAGATGTGAGATAAGCAGGTGTAGGGAGGTGGAGGTCATCACCACATTCATTGGAACTGTTCAGAGAGGGAAAAGAAGAGCGGAGGCCTCTCTCTAGTGTGTGGATGGAGTGCTCCACCATATATCATGAAAAACAAGATGAGTTAAGCACACAGCCACACAGTGTTTCTTGGACAACTGGGATTGGAAACAAGTTGTGATTTATTGGCTGCTAGACACAGTGCCTTTGACCCATTTAGACAAAGGATTTGTTTATCTTATCACTGTACAAGATATTTTTATTTATTTATTTCCCGACTTACTGTGTCTCACTCTGGTGGGTTACATGTTTTCATGTTAATGACTATCCGAGCCCTAAGAGGGTTTACCTACTCACAGTTGGCATTGGTTTGTCATTAGATGTGCATTGTTCTGTAAAAAAGCATGCTTGAGCAAGCACTGCAATTATGTGGCCAGTTAAGTTAATTAGACTATTTAAGGCAATGTCTTTGCACCATGGCAGCAAGCAGGGTAATGACCTGTTCTTTTGTCGGCAGTTGTATGCATCCCGAATGCAACGGCAAGTCTTTACTCATTGCATTAAATTAACATACCTTTAGGTAGGCTATGTATAGTTAAACATGCCATGGTCACCATTTAATTTAACTTGGAAAAAGAACTCACTAATAAATTGTTGTCTTCATGCATTCCTTGTAGATAAGAACAAGAGATGTTTCTGACGATCAGCGACCTTGCAGGTGCTTTTATGCAATAGATAAATAAATAAATGTTAAAGGATTAGCTTTACTCACCCTCAAGCCAACCTAGGTGTATATGACTTTTTTCTTTTCTGATGAACACAATCAGAGATATTTTAATAAATATCCTGACGCATCCAAGCTTTATAAAATGGCAGTGAACGGATCCATCCATCATAAACGTACTCTGCATGGCTCCGAAGGGTTAATAAAGGTCTTCTGAAGTAAATCAATGCATTTGTGTAAAAAATATATCCATATTTAACAAGTTATGAAGTAAAATATCTAACTTCCACCAGACCGCCTTCTGTATTCAAGTTACGAAGAAAGTATAAACTGCCGTTGCGTCAGTTACACTTTTTCCGTAAGCTGAATAGGGAAGGCGTATGATTTAGCGTAAGCGTTTTGAACTGCAAGAATTTTACACTTTCTTTGTACGTTGAATACAGAAGGCGATCTGGCAGAAGCTAGATATTTTACTTCATAACTTGTTAAATATACCTTTATCGACAGCAAACTAATCGTTATATAGCTCAACACGGTTAGTCTTATTGTTTGAATCTCATTTTCTTGTTTTACAGCGAGTAACATGTTTGTACCCAAAAAAGTAAATCGGATAACACTATTTTGGTGGCTAACATAGCACAATTAGAAAGAGCTTTATTTGTAGTAACAGTAATACAGCATTTTCTCGACCATACAATATATGGCATTTAGCAACAAGTCATTGTCTTTTATTAATATGATATTCTGATATCGATCTAACTTACTGCAATGTGCAACAAGTGTCTCATACCTGCCCCCGACGAATGCACAAAGTAATGTTATAATACAACGATCAACACTCTAAAATTTATTTTTAGTATGATTTTTCTGACCAAGTAAAACAGCGCTGCATTACCCCACAGTTTCCATTTGTTAAATAAACTGACCTGTATGAGTAGTAATTCAGCATTTGCAGCTGTTTCAATTAAATAAAACAGTATGAATTTAAGTGATAAAACTCACTGTAACAAAGTTTAGACTCGAAAGGCATATGGTTCAGGGAAGAAGGAAGTGGACGTTAAACATAACTTCGTAAAATATGCATAAACAACAAAATGAAAGGACTGGCACTAGCTTCCAACTGCAGCATATGAGCATAATAAAAAAACAGCAACATTAAATGTCCTGGGCTCTCAGCCACTCCATGCTTCATACCACAGTAACATTAATAAAACTTTAATACATTAGCTCATCCATGAACACAATTTCTGCCTGAGTCCCATCGGATTGCATTCCATCGGCTGTGGAAGTGAAGATGACAACTCCCATGATTCCACACTCATCGAGCTATGCCTTTGTTATTGTTTTGAATAAGCGACCTCTTTCAGTGAAACTTACATACTGTGCCTTTAATGTTTGCATAACCAAAAAAAAAAACTTAAAAAACAAAACAAAACTGGATGTTTTAAATGTTCTGAGACCACAAAAAATCGCCCCCTATCCCCTTGTACAGTGCACTATTTGAGTGGATAGCCATGATGTCCAAAATCACAGTGGACA
Organism: Anabarilius grahami; assembly: GCA_003731715.1. NCBI lineage: Eukaryota > Metazoa > Chordata > Actinopteri > Cypriniformes > Xenocyprididae > Anabarilius > Anabarilius grahami. Next base: position 1,047,814 of record RJVU01035834.1, read on the forward strand.
TTATCAATTCAATCCCGTAATACACTCAATAATGAGTATACAACCAATGTACACTCAATGGCTAGCCGCTTGAGGACATGAACTAACTGTTGAATAATGATTAATAAAAACTGCTTCGACATTTAGAACAAAAGAGTTATCCTCTTGAAACTATTAAAGGCATATTTATTTATTTATTTATTGTTTATCATAACACATCTTAACATTTATAATTCTTTATATCTGCTCTCGGTATTATTTGATTTTACTCTGAAATCTCCATCTGTTGAGACACATTTTTGAAAGCTGTGCTTCATGCAAATATTGTCCACCTAAGCCTTTGGCGTGGGTCAAACAAGTGACTTGAAAACCAGGAGAAATTCAAAATGACATCAGTAATGCAGTCACATTTTTCTAATCTCCTTGGATGGATTCAGGCCATGATTTTCATTTAGTCGAATAGAGATAACCAGACTGTCAGCTAGGTTGCAGTTTCCCTTTAATCTTACCCTGAAGCTAATAATCAGCCTGCAACCCTGAAAGCCTTCATCAGACATTCATCATGCACTGAAATAATTTAGATACTGAACTTTCATTCAGTTTGGGGTTATCCAGGAGCATAAAGGCAGATATGATTAATTAGTAACTTTTTAAGAATAAGCCATATTGATGAAATAACGCATAATTCAATCAGTCAGTTGCAGTTCGACTTAAACTTGTCCATGTAATGCTATTAGTAATGATGCACAAAACATTTACTGAATGTAAATACCAGAAATTGCATTACGTTAATTAATAAAGTCATTTTCACCAGCGAGTTCATTGTACAACGCTCTACAAAATCAATGTGGAATTTTTAATGGCGAGGTTTTGAACACTTGCTCTCAAATTATGTGGAAAACTGCATACTAAATATATCAGAAAGCATATTGATATCTCAGTATTTTTCACTTTCTCTCCACGTTGATCATTGTTTAACATCTTTACAATCAAGAGATTTTAGTTTTCGCATTTTTAATTAGAGATCTCTCCATAATTCAAGTAAATAGAGCACAGACGGATCGGAGGTCACTGCAGAGAGTCTCAGAGGTAATGATATTAGCCTGCCCTTCACATTTAAATGGCCGATCTTAAATGCCTTCACATTTGCTATTTACTTTCAACATGATGCTTACAATGTTGGATATGCTGGGGCATGCTCAAATAGAACGAAGGTAACAGAGCTTGATTAAAGTTTATCTTTCGGGGTTATAACTCTACCAGCCTTCATTATTGCTTGTCAGATTATTAATGGTCCTGGGGAGAAATTATGCAAGCTCACACACATGCTGAAGGAAGTGAATCACTTTACTTGGCTTAAGTCATGAAAACCTGCTCATTCTTGATTGTCTGATATGGTTAGTACTGAATCTAGTCTGTCAGAGAGATTTAGAAAGAAAAAAAGAAAGAAAGAAAGAAAGAAAGAAAGAAAGAAAGAAAGAAAGAAAGAAAGAAAGAAAGAGTCCGAATTTTTAATTGCTTTTGAAAAAGCAATTAAAAATTCTGACCCTTTCTTTCTATTATATTTTTAATCGATAAATATAGCAAGCTAGAACAATAATAAAAAAATTCCATTTAATGTTCCAATGGCATACAAACAATAGCAGTTAAATATAAAGAGCTGAGTTTAAATTCTAAAGCTCTTGCAACACTGTATCACTGTGTAAAAAGGAAAGTAGCGCCAGATTGAGTTACCAGATGAGCTGACAGATACACAGATTATTATTGTTAAAACAGGATCAGCATAGACACACCATAGCTGGTATAAATAGGGTTAGATGGGCTAAAGATGAAAAATATCCACCTTCATTTTTTCTCATGATCATAAATGGCACAAAATCTCATCTCAACAAATTGAATGGATGGCTATTCTCTTTTTTTGTAATTGATTGGAGGTTAGGTGCCTTGCTGAAAGGGTTAGTTCACCCAAAAATAAAAATTCTGTCATTAATTACTCACCCTCATGTCATTCCAAACCCGTAAGACCTTTGTTCATCTTCGGAACACAAATTAAGATATTTTTAATAAAATCTGATGATGGCTCAGTGAGGCCTGCATTGACAGCAAGTTAATTTACATGTTCAAATGCCCAGAAAGGTACTAAAGATACATTTAAAACAGTTCATGTGATTACAGTGGTTGAATCTTCATGTTATGAAGTGACGAGAATACTTTTTGTGCTCCAAAATAACGACTTTATTCAACAATATCTAGTGATGGGCGATTCCAAAACACTGCTTCATGAAGCTTCGCAGCTTTACGAATCTTTTGTTTCGAATCAGTGGTTCGGAGCGTGTATCAAACAATCTTAAAAGGCTTGTTCGAGATGCATCGGCACTACGCAGACCGAACAGCGTATGACATCAAAGTACCGCGAGAGCGATTCAAAAGCATAAGGAGTCGTTCTCGCAATACTTTGATGTCATACGCCGATCTGTCTGCACAGCGCCGATGCAACTACCAAAGTCATGTGATTTCAGTAAATGAGGCTTTGTTACATCATAAGTGTTTTGAAATTTCAATGGTTCACGTGACTGTTTCGAAACAAAAGATTCGTAAAGCTTCGAAGCTTCATGAAGCAGTGTTTTGAAATCGCCCATCACTAGATATTGTTGAATAAAGTCGTCATTTTGTTTAGTCAAAAAGTATTCTCGTCGCTTCATAACATTGAGGTTGAACCACTGTAGTCACATGAACTGTTTTAAATGTCTTTAGTAGCTTTCTGGGCATTTGACAGTGTAAATTAACAATTCAGGCCTTACTGAGCCATCGGATTTAATCCCGCTTATTACACGGCTACTTGCCACATAAGTAAATAATCAGAGACGAAATATTGATCTGAGTCGAGATATTTTATTAGCTATTTAAAAGCAAAGCTTCCGTCGAGAGAGCAGTTGCTAGCACGGCAAGTTCAAACTAGACAGACAATTAAGGTATACGGTACAGTCACACCACTTATTAAACAGGGATAATTATGGGCATAAGAGATATTGATCTGAGATGGAACTGTTTTAAAATCGTACCTGTTTGTTATCTTATAATCCAACAGTGTACAAAACAATAGTCACAAAATGGCAGCACCTGCGTTTGTATGAAACAAGAGAGAGCGAGTCCGCGATACTGGATGACATAATTAAGTAACTGTACACAAAATATTGATTTGACTGAGTTTTAATATTTTATAAGCTCACCAAACGCAAAACTTTGATGAAGAAAAAACGTTCCTAGCAAGCGAATAGCGCTGCTGACTACAGTAACCTGGATGAGCCCGTGTTCTCTATTTTCAGCGGTTGTTATCGGGGAAAAATATACCGCTGGATGGCGCGATTGACCAATCAGAATCATGTATTCCACAGAGCCGAGTAATAAGTATATAAAACATCCACCATAAGAGCAATTATTTTTACGTTCACTGCTGATAATCAGGGCAGATTAGATCTTGTCAATCAAAACGATTCATTCTGAATAAATGGCTATCGGTGAAGAAATTTAGTATCACTGCATCTTTAATATATGCAATTTAAGTTTAAGGCCCTAAAATTAAGTTGCAGTTGTTTGCTTTTTCATAATTTTCATCAGCACAGTCTCATTATTTCTTGATGTATTCTGGAAGGAAATATCCATTCTGGATGGACTGGCTGAGAGAGGACAGATGGTATGTGTAACACCTTTGTTGTATATATAGTACTTACAAATGTTTTTTTTTTTTTTTTTCTTTAGCTGAAATTACTGAAATGAATTCTCAGTGGATTCTTGTGTAAACGATTCAAAACACTCTTGAAGTTAACCTATGACTTGTCTCTACAGAGTGATATTTTGCTTGTCATTATATCATTATGGTACATTTCAAACTTCNATAGTACTTACAAATGTTTTTTTTTTTTTTTTTCTTTAGCTGAAATTACTGAAATGAATTCTCAGTGGATTCTTGTGTAAACGATTCAAAACACTCTTGAAGTTAACCTATGACTTGTCTCTACAGAGTGATATTTTGCTTGTCATTATATCATTATGGTACATTTCAAACTTCAGCTTGCAACCATTGTATGTCTGTACAAAAAACTTTGTAGATTTTTGACTTCTAACCTTTCTAAAGGAATCAGCTACTCTGCCATCCATTTTGAGCTTTTTTCTATTCAACAATGAGTTTCTCTTTTATTCAGTTTTGCTCATAGGCAACAGGAATTGAACTAAACCGAATTTCCAGACTAGCTAGATAGCCTGAGGAATTCTGAACACTACTTATCCTAATGGTGAATTGACAATCCTTGGATGAACTGGCCTTCTTCAGGGGAAACATCCTTGCATGTTTGATTAGTCTTGGAGAATTGTGAGCTTTGGTCTTCCTTGGGGATAGTTACCCGTGGATATATGGCAAACTCATGAAAACTGAGCTCCATGCTTTGTTACAGTGTGCCAATACTAGCACAAGTACTGTATCTGGAATAAAATAGCTGGCTCACAACTATTCACAGGCTGGACAACTACTTGTCAAAACATACAGGGGAGAATTCACTCAACATAAGCTCCACTTTTGCTCACAGTATTTTAGTGAAAAAAAACAAAAAAACTAATCTGAATCTTGATTGCTCGCTACCCACATTCCAATTTAAAGAGAGGAAATTCTGTAATCATTCATTCACTTTTTAGATAATACAATCCTTTTAACCTTCTTTCAAATTCTTCTTGTGTACCACAAAAGAAAGAAAGTCATACAGGAACCAACACAAGGATGAGTAAATGACAGAATCGTAGTTTTTGGGTGAACTATCCCTTTTAACCAGGCACTAAATGTGCTTAAATAGCTCTACACAGACAAAGCATGTGAATAAACAGTGCTATCAGCCAGTGCAATTCTTTCTTAGTGATTTCCCTAACAGCATTTCCTAGACAATAGAGTAGACAGACTAATCAAGAGGATTAACCAACTTTACTTGTTTCCAGTCAATTTGTAACCAAAGTAGACATCTCTACCAACAAACTTTTTTAGTTAAATTGACCATATTCTGAAGCTGCAACTGCACACATTTAATCTTGTAAAGTTTCCTCCGTTCACTGATGCTGAAGAAGTTTTTGGTGTGATAAAATAGAGCATAATATAGTATAAAACAGTGTGTGGTATTTTACAATTAAAATCATAGGAAAAATTAGGCCTTCATGTACTGAAAAACATGTGTCTGTTCAGCAGAGGGCCTGGGTCAAAATAGATTTTGCTATGCAAATGGAAACTTGAAAGCGTGTGTGTATGTGAATTCAAGAGTCTATTTTTAAGCTTGCAGAAAGAGAAATATATGGTAAAAAAACTTGGCCCCATATCATATCACATGGTATAAATATGAGCCCAAAAGGATGGGCAGCTAGCTGTGTTAACTGCAGATGTAACATTGCTCCGCTTATAATAAAAGCGTATATTCTGAATCTAAGATTGAGAAGACTTTTCATTTTTGTGAAAAGAAGAAACTACAACATTTGGCACCCCAGATGGGACTGGCTTGAAGCATAAGTGGAAACCACGCGGATGGGCTCTTCGGTAATCAACGCAAAAAAAGTGGCCACAAGGTAAGCGATTTATGTTTATTATTTGTGTTGAATACCCAAGAGGTCATTGTGGTAAAACGCTTAAAAGCTTTTCCAAATTTAAAAGAACTAAAAGACAATAATCTTTGATTCAGAATAATTGCATGAAGTGTGATAGGCCTGGGAATCACTGGTGGTAAAATCAGTGGATCTGTGTTAATGCATGCACACAGATGGAAAAAGTTTGTTCACAATTGCCGCGTTATATTGAACAAAAGTACGATAAACGGTCGGCTAGGGTGAACGGGTTTAAAAATTTTCTTTGTATTCTTTAAGAATATGGGTTTACTTTCTTTGTATCGTTCTACATAAATAGAAAGATATGGGTTTAATTATTTTGTATTCTGTCTGAAAAAAAAAAAAAACTAAACTAAACAAAAGTCAGAAGAATATGGTTTAAAACTTTTTCTTTGTATTCTTTAGGAATATGGGTTTATTTTCTTTGTATCTTTCTAAATAAATAGAAAAGATATGGGTTTAATTATTTTGTATC
>RJVU01035834.1:1055942-1079921 GCA_003731715.1 Anabarilius grahami
TTTTTTTTTTTTTTTTTCTTTAGCTGAAATTACTGAAATGAATTCTCAGTGGATTCTTGTGTAAACGATTCAAAACACACCTCTTGAAGTTAACCTATGACTTGTCTCTACAGAGTGATATTTTGCTTGTCATTATATCATTATGGTACATTTCAAACTTCAGCTTGCAACCATTGTATGTCTGTACAAAAAACTTTGTAGATTTTTGACTTCTAACCTTTCTAAAGGAATCAGCTACTCTGCCATCCATTTTGAGCTTTTTTCTATTCAACAATGAGTTTCTCTTTTATTCAGTTTTGCTCATAGGCAACAGGAATTGAACTAAACCGAATTTCCAGACTAGCTAGATAGCCTGAGGAATTCTGAACACTACTTATCCTAATGGTGAATTGACAATCCTTGGATGAACTGGCCTTCTTCAGGGGAAACATCCTTGCATGTTTGATTAGTCTTGGAGAATTGTGAGCTTTGGTCTTCCTTGGGGATAGTTACCCGTGGATATATGGCAAACTCATGAAAACTGAGCTCCATGCTTTGTTACAGTGTGCCAATACTAGCACAAGTACTGTATCTGGAATAAAATAGCTGGCTCACAACTATTCACAGGCTGGACAACTACTTGTCAAAACATACAGGGGAGAATTCACTCAACATAAGCTCCACTTTTGCTCACAGTATTTTAGTGAAAAAAAACAAAAAAACTAATCTGAATCTTGATTGCTCGCTACCCACATTCCAATTTAAAGAGAGGAAATTCTGTAATCATTCATTCACTTTTTAGATAATACAATCCTTTTAACCTTCTTTCAAATTCTTCTTGTGTACCACAAAAGAAAGAAAGTCATACAGGAACCAACACAAGGATGAGTAAATGACAGAATCGTAGTTTTTGGGTGAACTATCCCTTTTAACCAGGCACTAAATGTGCTTAAATAGCTCTACACAGACAAAGCATGTGAATAAACAGTGCTATCAGCCAGTGCAATTCTTTCTTAGTGATTTCCCTAACAGCATTTCCTAGACAATAGAGTAGACAGACTAATCAAGAGGATTAACCAACTTTACTTGTTTCCAGTCAATTTGTAACCAAAGTAGACATCTCTACCAACAAACTTTTTTAGTTAAATTGACCATATTCTGAAGCTGCAACTGCACACAATTAATCTTGTAAAGTTTCCTCCGTTCACTGATGCTCAACAAAACTTTTGTGTGCTTATGCATACATGCAAAATAATCTGGCAGGACAGGCTCATGTTTGCAACTGATGTTTATGTATATAAAAACAAATGTTAAACTGTATTAGAATCTCTATATATACTCAGTTTACACTAGTGTATTTTTTCTTTTGTTTTGGCTGCTAAAAATGACAACAAAGCCAGCATGTTATTGTTTACACGGTCGTAAAGGATACACAGGGCGAACTTGGGCAGCCACGCCATCGTTTTCAAAAGTCTCCGTTTTGGTCCGTTTATAAAGAAAAAAACCCCGCCGTTTTCAAACTAAAACAGGGTCTATAGCGTTTTCGAAAGTCTTTTGAAAGTTTGAAAGCCAGCATAGTGTAAACGACAGGCGTAACAGTAGCAAAACTTATGCGTTTTTAAACGAAAACACCCTGGTGTAAACGGGTCCTAACATATACAACAATTGGTAATTGATATGTACTTTTAGCTATAGCATTAACTAATTTTTACGTTTAAAGTCTTATTGTATAGTATTACTCTTCTTTTACTATCTTTGTTTCTTTTCTTTTTTTATAAATTACATTGATAGTTACTACAAATGCTGTTTAGGTTTCATGTTCCTTGTAGTGTTTCCAAAGATCAGATAAATCAAAAGAATGTTTGGTAACACTATTTTACAGTGTCATGTAGTTTCTGTAATAATAAGTATAGCTTGTGCATAATTACATGCAAGTAACCTTAAATGGATAGTTCACCCAAAAATGAAATTTATGTCATTAATTACTCACCCTCATGTCGTTCCACACCCGTAAGACCTTCGTTCATCTAAAATGCGTTTTTTTTTTTATAATTTTTTTTTTGATCTCCCATAGAAAGCAACGAAATTACCACATTCAAGGTCTAGAGAGGTAGTAAAGACATTGTTAAAATAGTCAATGTGACTGCAGTGGTTCAACCTTAATGTTATGAAGAGACGAGAATACTTTTTGTATCCAAAAACAAAACAAAAATAAAGACTTTATTCAACAATTTTTCCTCTTCCCTGTCAGTCTCCTACGCAGTTGACGCAGTGAGAGTGCAGAGCTTCAGTGTTTACATCCGAACCTCATCATAATTTCTGTATCTTAATTTGAGTTCCGAAGATGAACGAAGATCTTACGAGTTTGAAATGGCATGAGGGTGAGTAATTAATGACAGAATTTTCATTTTTGGGTGAACTAACCCTTTAACCACACCCTAATCCTAACCCTATAGTAAATACATTATTATTACTCAGTACTTAAATGTATAATTACATTGTAACACGAACACATTAAAATAAAGTGTAACCCGATATGCTTCCTATTGTAGCAACTTGTTAGCAAAGTACGTTTAAAAGCAAACAACAGTTTTAGAATTCAAGTTTGAGGTATGACTGTGTGTAATTTATGTTTATGAACAAAATATGAAATTCTCTTCAAGCAGCGTTAACCACAGAGCATTTTAATCAAAAACCACATTTGAAAATCCTGAGGGAATCCATGGCTCAAAAATGCTAATTCTCCTCCGGGTTTTGGGACTACAAACTGTTATTGCTTTCACCAGCAAAGAATGTGAATTCTCGTGCACTTGCACTGAAAAGTAGGCCTATTCCTTTTAAAGCACTGTACAGAAGACTGATGATGTCTAACGGGAAAAACACATCTCTTATGTTCGCTTTTGCTTTGTTCCTGTCACAGGAGTTTCTGGGTAGTCCCACTGTGATATTGAGAGTTGAACGCTTGGACTGCTAATGGACTCAACATGCCTGTAGGCTTGTGTGGGCATCTGCTTGGGCTGAGTATTACCCTTTCCCGACATCATGGGGGAAAATTTGGTGCTAGCATGTGCATGACTAAAAGGCAAATATAGACTTCTCATGTAAAATTGGTAATCCAGCTTTCATGTCTCCGATTATTGAGGAAGATAAGGCAGCGTTCTGAACTTTATAGACGTATAGAGGGCTGACGTCACATCACACACACTGAGTGCCTTTCAGTGATTTAAGGATATTTACATATTAAAAGCTTCCATTTAGGTAATAGTGGTTATTTATGTCATTAATCGTTTAAAAGCATCTAAGCAGAAATTTGGTGAGCGGAAGAGTGACACTTGATCAATTCTCTCCTGCAGACATAATTAGGACGACGTAAAATTGCTCTTCACTTCTCTTTATTTTATATTTACACAGCCTTTTATCTATAGCCACACACTGACACCACTGGATTGCATTTGGAGGCAACCAACATTGAGTTCAGAATTTAAATCAGTGCATGAATATGGAGGGCTCCTTTTGAATTTCCGTTTTGTACATCGGCTTGTCACTCACGGCATCAGCCTCCACTTTAGCCTCACATGACTGAAATACTGAATTCAGAAATATGATAAACGCCACGTCAACCCGCTGACAGTAATGTGAAATTCACCATGCTCACCTCTTAACTGTGTAGCACATGTTTGAATGGTTCTGATACACTGCCCCTGGTCAGACACATACTGACAGGAATATGTGGAGCACATACAAAGATACTTGCAGCAGACAAGCTTGGAGCTTTTTCTCTCTACTCAGACTGTGAATAAGATATGTTTGCTTCACGCTCTGCATAAAACAGTGTAGTGCTTATTATTTGCCTCAGATTTGCCTGACCGATCTGTGTCTAAAGTTAAAGATGATCACCCCAAGGTGAAACCGTCAGCGTACACATCACAGTTGGAGTTGGATTTAATTATCTGCAGTGGTGCTTGATTGCTAACTATATATCGCAGCAGACGCCGCTAGCATAATTGTTTTAATACCCCCATGTCAGTTTAATGAAGGAAATGAAGAACCAGTGCTGTCCTCGAGACTGAATGCCTAATTTTAAGTAATGTTTTCAAGTTTTCCAGAAAGAGGAATCACAATAAAATGACTTTACAATTACAAATGTCTTTGTCCTTGCCTTATTTTAGGAGGATATTAGTTTTTGTGGCATAATCATGAATTAGAGCTTTGTTTTTGGTACAATAAGAGAAAGATCACATATGGTTACACCTTGAGGCAAAGCCACACAATAAATATGACTGCACGCAATTATAAGTTAACTAAATTATTATTATTATTACACAGTAATAACAATACTACTAATGCAATGTGTGGACTTTTTACACCGTTTGACCTATTTCCACTTAGCAAAACTCATTTTTGTTATTATTATTAACGACTACACCCACCCCACCCCTCCCCTCCCCACAATAAATACAAATAGTTGAGTCTCTGGGTCAGAAAGCCTAAAAAAATGATCAAACAGCACCTACATCACCACATGTTGTTTGGGAGGGTTTCAAGTAAAATCCTCTGCTCTTGTCCTTAAACAATCTCCATCATATTCAGTTGTCAGACACGACTGGAACTTCAAACAGGACCAACTTCTATGATCAGATGAAACTAAAAAAAGAGCTTTTTTGGCAGCAAACCCACCAAATGGCTTTGGTGCGCACATGGATAAAAAGTACCCCATGCCCACGGTTAAATATACTGCTTAATTTTTAATGTTGTGGGCCTATTTTTTCTGCTGTTCAGATATCATGGTTTCTATCAAATACCAACAGATAAAACCTGACTGCCTCTGCTAGAAATCTTATAATGGGCCGTGGTTGGATCTTCAATCAGGACAATGATCCAAAACAAACATCAAAATCAATACAAAAATGTGTCACTGAGCACAAAATGAAGCTTCTGCCATGACCATTCCAGTTCCCTGACCTGAACACTATAGAAAATGAGTGGAGTGAACTGAAGAGGCGAAGCTGGGAATCTGACCTCCAAACTCATCAAGCATTATAGAAAAAGACTCAGAGCTGTTATCTTGGGAAAAGGAGGTTGCAATAATTGGGTGCCAGTGATTGTGGCCAACATGAAAACATTCATTTCATAATGAGATTTCCATTGTTTTACTTCTATGATAGGTTAGGATTTTGTGAATTTTGTGAATGAAAGATCAAAAGGATAAACAATGTAGATTTATTTTCACAGCCGCCTTTGCTAATATTAAACAAGTGTGCCAAAAATTCTGGAGTTGACTGTATTTTACATTTCTTTAGCTGTAAATATGTAATAATGTTTACGTTTAAATGTTGTCAATAAGTCCATATTGTACGTTTCAACATCTAACCTAACATAAAAAATTTACATTTTGCACCTGAAAATGTTACATATTGATACCTACATATTAATGATATGTACATAAAGATGTATTTAAATTTATAATACACTAGGAACAGTGTTTCCCAACCCTGTTCCTGGAGGCACACCAACACTACGCATTTTCCAACTCTTCCTAATCAAACACACCTGATTCAACTCATCAGCTCGTTTGTAGAAACTCCAAGACCCACCCAAGACTCCAAGATGTGCCTCCAGGAACAGGGTTGGGAAACACTGCACTAAAAAATGCCATAGAAACCAGTTTCATGTAGCTTAACTTGTGGTGTTAGTAGTGCCAAAGCCATGGGTTCAATTCCCAGGGAACACAAAGTTGCTACTGGATGGATTAAGCTTCTGTCAAATGAATAAATGCAAGAGTACTGTTGTTACAGGTCTTACTGTGTAATCAAACCAACATATATCAGAAAGCATGCTTAAATGATTCCCCATTGCGTCCTTATACACACTCCACACGTTTTTATTTTTCTGATCTCTGCTGGAAAACGTCCACAGCACTATTTCTATGCCGCATTCTTAGAAAGAGCCATTTTATTCAAGGTAATCCTGAGGAAAACAAAAAACAAAAAAAACATTGTCCTGCAATACTGCACGAAGGAGAGCAGGATCCATTAAGTATTCTGCGTCCATTCGTACCCTAATAATTAGAATCATTCCACATCCCGTGAACTCAGAATGACCTGTTTTTCCAGGAGAACTATGAGTGTGGGTTGTTCTTGGGATATGTCCAATCCAAATCACTGGATGGAAGATGACAGAAGCATAAAAGCTCACAAAACCATGTTGCTGATTCTGAACACTTAATTAGCTTCGTCCCAGGAGAGATTGTGAAGAGTCTGCCTATTTCAGCTGTGCATTAGCAATGACATCTATTGATATGTGCAGCATATTTATGCAAACTTCCAAATACAAAGGATATTTTATACCAGGGAATCAAAGCAGTGCAAATGAGCAATATTTGTCCTTTTTCTCAGTTATTTTTGTTTTCTACATGTGTACAAAATGAATCAAACCGTGCTATAATTCAAACACATGCTTGGTATTTTATTGTACTTGCCACCCTCACTCAAAACAAAATAGAAAGTTAACCTAAAAACCTTGATTAATTGACTTGATTAATTGACTTGAATTGAAAGACTGGCACAATTCCAATGACTAACTTACCTGAGAGATATAATTCCTTCTGACAAGCAATCAAATTGTAAATTGTTCCACTTCCTGATCACAGAAAAAAGAAGCAGATATGCATGGCAGTGATTATGTACTCATTAAATTCTTTGTTAAAACCATCTGTTTAATTAAAAAAAAAAAAAAAAGAAGAAAATGAGTTTATGACAGTGCAGCATCAAAAGCAATACAGGAAAATGTGAATGCCTTGTCAACTTATTGTTTAGCTTATAATTTATATGTAGGCCTATTCATTTATCTGTGTATGGTGGGAAAATACATCTGCACGATAAAACCTAGATATTTAACTAATCAGCCTGACATCTGCATTTATTTGGAAGTGGGAACATGATTGTAACCATGTGCGCATGAAAAAGAGATGCTGCCCTGATAAGTGCTCTTCAGTGATGTTCAGTAATTTTATTTTAAAGTATGATGCTTTTTTTTTTTTTTACTCATTCAAAATGAAATTGCTCATTCAAAACAAAGGATAGGTCAAAAAGCCTACACACTTTTTAACCTATACTTTGTTTTGAATTAGCAATTTACCCAGTGAAATTAGTCATATCTTTCTATCTTAGAGTTTCACATGATACGTGAAGTCACAGAGGCAGGCAATGTTCTGTGTTGATAACAATTGATATTCAAGAAAATCAGTGTTTCAAAGACCCTGGAGACATAACTTGGTGTTTCAGTTTGTAGAGATGTTTACTTTGCTTCATTTGTTCTTATAGTACAATCCTATAGCTCAACTGATTATCGCTAAGGTTGTGTGTGGTTGTACGTTTCTCAAGGAACACACATACTGTACTGAAAAAATATGATCTTTGAACGCACTGTAAGCTGATAAACGTCTGTGCTATACATGTAACTTAAGGCTCTCCTTAAAGGATTGATTCACCCTGCAATGAAAATTAAGTCCTCATTTACTTATGCCGGTGTTAATGCAGTATGCCTGTCTTTCTTTTTCAGACCACAAAGGAAGAAATGTCAAAAAAAATAAATAAAAATGTCCGGCTCGCGCTCATCCATATAATGGCAGTGAATCAAGCTTTAAAAAATATACATATCTATTCTTTTATTTTGTAATTTTGCTTTAGTCATGTTTCCTGCTTCCTGTTTGTCATGTGATTCCCTGATCCCGTCATGTGATCCTGTCATATGCTTCCCTATTCTCATGTGTCATGTTCTGATTGGTTCCTTGGATCATTGTGTTTGTTTGTCTTGTTAGGTCATTAGTTTGTGTGTATATAGTGTGTATATGTTTTAATTGTGTCTTGTATAACTGTGTTCCCTGTACCGCTGTTGGTGAGTTCATGTTTAGTCCAGCTTCATGTTCATGTTTATTTCATGTTTCAAGTCAAAATCAAGTCTAGTCTTTTTGTATTTGTTCACGTTTTGTTTAAATAATAAACTGCACTTGGGTTCATCAAATTCGCCTACAGTGGACTTTGTTGCAGAAAAGCTAGAGCCAAACCAATGTGACACACAGAATGGTCTTATGTAACACCTGCTGTGTATCCCACATGTTCTGGGGGTATACGATTGTGTTCGGTAAAAAACAAACCAAAATTGAATGTATTATTTAATGAAAATCCTGACCTTGGCCGTTGGTCTTCTGTGCATGGCTGTGCGACGTGAGTGTTCGTGAGACTCTATTAGCGCTACAGTTCACTCTGACTCCCCCAGTTGTGAGAAATCAAGATTAACTTCTTGTTGTGATGAACACGACATGTATTTCATATCAAGTTGGTCTTGATTTCTCACAACTTTGCTTGCTTTTTCTGGGTGAGTCAGAGTGAACTGTGGCGCTAATAGAGTCTCTCGAACGCACCCGTTGCCAATGGCCAAGGTCAGGATTTTCAATAAATATACATTCAATGTATTTATTTATTTTTTTTAACCATATACCCCCAGAACACTTGGAATATACAACACGTGTCACATCAGACCATTCTGTGATACTTTTGCATCTTTTTTTAGCTGGTCGCTATTCACTGCCATTATGGCCAAGCGTGAACGTGAACGTGAATTATTATTATTATTTTTTTTTTTTTCCTTTTGTTGTCCAAAAAACAAAATAAACATGATACCGCATTAGAACAACATCAGTAAATGTTCATTTTAGGGTGAACTAACCCTTTAAAGGGATAGTTCATGCAAAAAAATTATTCAAAAACATATTTTGAATAATGTTTCTAGTGTTATTGTGCGCACTGTAGATAAAAGACAGTGGGGTCCAAAACAACATTAGACTTGGTGAGTAAAGGATAACATTTACATTACCGCGGTTAAGAAAATATCGTATTGTTTTATTGAAAATGATTACATTTTGAGGAATTTTTGCCACACCTTCCAACATCTTCCGGATCATTAAAACCATCAACAACTCACTATCTAATAAAGCAAAATTAAACACTAATATGATGCTAATGAATCCGTAGAGCCACTACAGCAGCAGAATCATAGCTGCATCAGTATGCATGCTCTTATAAGGATCTGAACACTTCTGAAGTCATTTTTAATGTGCTTCAATCTGCACAATCTCTGAAGGCCCCATCCCTCCACCAGGAGTGATGAATAAATGAGTGTCTGACAGAGCAGCCATAGTAAAGATCAAAAGCGAAGGAGATAATTAACAGTAGACTAATTGATACCCACCCTGAGTTTTCACCAGAAATGAAAAAGAGTGCAGCTTTGCTTGATATTAATTGGGCAAGAATATGCATGAAATCTGTTCTGATGTTGGATCTTGAGACCTCATGCACCAAATGTACCAATGAGCTCTGCCTGATTTTCACTTCTACAGCACAGCAGCAGTGCAAGTCAGTTTGTGGGCTCTTAAACAGAAGGAAACAGAGTTTTAAAAGAAATTCACCTGGGTGACCTAATGTGCACATTCGAAAAAGGTCAAAAAAACTTTGAGGATAAATTCAAAAATACTGACATTATTAGGGTCAGTTCAAACATAACACTTTTTGCTACTTTTCTATTGTTTTTCTACACTGAAAAGATGTTTGTTGGATTTACATGATTTAATTTTGTACATTGGTCCCACATGAATCAATTAAGTTAAACTAACATAATTTGTTCATGTAACTTCACCATCATGGAATTAAGTCATTTTAAGTTGCCCAATTAAGTAGAATCAAAGTGAATTTTATATGGCTCCCTGACATAATTCATGCATTCAATTTCATATATTCATTCATCCAATTAAATTTCATATATTTTTGCATCACACAACTAAATAATAAAACTGTACTAGCTAGTTACCAAACTTTTAGCTATAGCAATAGCACACATTAGCATCTTAAAAGCTAAGCATTAAATGCTCTTTCAGCAAAGCAGTGAAGAATTAGCTGTATCAGCCTAGGCAAATGCTCCACTCTTCTCCACAGTGGTAACCCAATGTAATTTAAATTGTTCTAACAATTCCAGCAAAATTGAACATTAAACACTATTACACACTATGTAGTCTCTCCCTTTTCTCATCTTGCTAAAAAATACATAAAATAACACTTAATTTCAACATTTACTATCTCTTGATTGAGCCATATGCAAAGCGTGCTGGGAACTAACAAGCCAGTTTCAGTTAATGTAACACAAATCATTCATGTAATCCCAATAAAAACGGAATAAGTAAACTTCAATTTATATATACTTAAGTGGATTGAACACAGTCAAATTAAGTTAGGACAAAATGTATAGCAATTGTGTTGCTTTAGCTCATTTTAATGAAGCAATTTGAACAAGCAGCAAAAATATATTTTTTCAGTGTATGTAAACATGCGCTAGACGGACCGTTGCGTTTGCATATTGTGTCTTTTGCAGCGCCTTGCGGTGCATGACACAGTGTTCTAAATTTTTTTTAAAATGTCTTTTTTTTCTTCTTTTTTTTTGATTCCACTGACATTTGTCTTGCATTTAACTGCAAAAATGCTTTCTGTGTGAACCGGCCCTGGTTATAGTTCACCCCAAAGTGAAAAATCTGCCATCATTTATTCACATACAAAACACAAAAGAAGATATTTTGAAAAAAATAAAGTAAAAATAAATATGTTTTTTCCATTAATGAAAGTCAATGGGTCTAAAGTTGTTTTAGATGAAAATATCTTCTTTTCTGAAAGAAAGTCAAGCGGCTTTGGAATTACATCGGGGTGAGCAAATGATTTGCATTTTTGAGTGAACTATTCTTTAAAACCATTATTTGATGCATATTTCATGTTCTGCATGTAAAATGGATCCTATACAAAATAATTGTTGAGTTGAGATAAATCAAAATGCACATCAGCTCACACAAGTCAAAGTGCAGTTTTAAATTGTAATATTTAAATGCTACTTTTCAAAAAGATCCCAAATGCACTAGAGAATGCACTAGAAAAGTAAGTACTTGGTTTTGGCCATTTTCCTTAAGAACCAAGATATTTTACAGACAGAGTTTTAAAATATTTAAAAGAAATTATTTATTAGATTTAAAGGAAAATATGCCTACACACTTTTCTGTGAATAACAACAAACTTTCTATCCTCTCAAATGTTTCTTTACAATTCACCTAACATTCGTCCTCCTTGAACTCTCCTTTTAGTCATCTGTACAAGGCGAAAAAGTTTCTTTCATTTGAAAGCAAATGAAAAACAGTGCTGGTATTATTTAAGTCAAGGTGGGCTGTGAGTAGCACACTCTGACAGTGAGTTATTTGGCTGCAGGTACACACAAACACAGCATTACACGCTTACAAGCCCCAGAGGGACCGCACACTATAAATAAAAGGCCTAACAACACACATTCAAATCCACAGGGGAGCACAGATGTCTTAAGTCTGTCTTGAAATGTTCAGGTCTTGTTACGTCTTTTTTGCTGGTTGTACATCTTTATACATCCATTGATGTATTTATCCACTGTTGTCTTACACCAAATACTTTTAAGAACAACATTTTACACTCATTACTGTAATAATTTATACTCCAGAGATGCTGAATTGAATGTGCAGCATGTCCCTACTCTATTACTGTATGATCAGTGAAGTTTTCAGAAAATGTTAAGGACCCTAAAGCAAGAACAACATGATATGAGACAGCACTGCTTCTTTTGTAACACAGTTGAAGAGTTCTTCAAATTGCCTAAAGCCGAACATGAATTCTAATAATTAAATACTTGTGGGTAATAAATAAAAACATGAAAAATATTTAAAAAAGGGCACAGCAAATTATACAATGTAACTTAAAATACATGTAGAAAACAGTATTTGTTTTGGTGATTTATAAGATTTAAAGTTTAATTTAGCTGTCTTTTTATTCTGCTGCTTTATCATAATTTTAAAAGAACTTAGGTGACCTAACAAACAAAGTCAGATTAGTTAAAAACATTGAGGATAAAGTCAAAAATACTAACATTATTAGAAGGTAAGGGCTACACTTTATTTCAATAGTCCAGACATTCTACTAATACAGTAAGTAACTTTGCAACTACAGTATATGTTAACTCATTAATTTGCAACTACATATCAACTACCTCTCATTAGTGTATTAGCAGACTCTTAGGTTATGGTTAGTAGAATAAGTTGACATACCTGAAAAGTTAGTCAGAGTGTTGGGGAACCATTAAAATAAAGTGTTAGAAGATATTAAGCAGACTATGGCAAGCCATTGTGACTTTTATTCATTCTCAGGATATTAATTCTTGATATCAACAATTCAATTCTTGATATCAGTAATTATATTTCCACAACAATGTTAATTCTTGATATCAACTATTCAATTTTCACCAGTTAAAATGTTTATTTTTGATATCAAGAATTACATTTCCACTAGTAAAAACTAGAATTTTTTATATCAAAATTATCATTTTAACTAGTAAATTGAATTGTTGATATCAAGAATTAACATTGTTACTAAAATGCAATTCCTGATATCAACAATTTCCATTGTTACTAGTGGAAATGTAATTCCTGATATCAATTGTTGATATCACAAATTCATATCCTGAGAATGAATAAAAGTCAAAATGGCTTGCCATAGCAGACAGTCTACTAATACTCTAATGACTGGTAGTCAATGTGTAGTTGCAAAGACTTCTAGTTAGTAGGATTTATAGGTGTTACTAGATATAGTTCACCCACAAAATGTCATAATTTATTTACACACAAAACAGATGATTTTTTAAATTATTATTATTTATTTTTTTTCATACACTGAAAGTCATTGGGGTCATGTTAGACTCACTGATTTTGATGAAACATGAATTGAAACATGAATATAAGACTGATTTAAAGTCATATTTAGCTGTCATTTATTTCTACTGCTATATAACAGATTCAGTCTAAATAACTGTTCCTAGGCCATTTCATTGTGGCAAACAAATATGACTAATTCTATTTTCTGCAATACATTTCATCTCATAGTGGCACTTGTTTCAAATATGCTTATTTTGGCTGTAGCTTCATTGATTTGTGGCAGCTTTTTTCCTGTTCTCTTTTGAATGTCTTGAGTTATGTCACCTGTTTGAGAGGTATAACAGCACACGCTGAACTCCTGTGATGGATCACGAGCAGGTGTTACATGATCACAAGGGAAACAGCCAATTTAAACAATCATTCAATCAGCAAAATCAACAGAAAAAAAATGGAACGCTTTAGTCAATCGTAGTTTAAACAAATGGGTAATGCAACACCTGTGGATACGTGTGAGACAATCATTTAAAATGACTAAAGAACGCTCTTTTCACTAATCAGAGAATGCTTGACTTACTAAGCAACTGTGGGACTACTAATTTCAAACATCTGGTTAGACGACTACATATTGATATATTGTAATCAAATCAAAACATTATAGCTCACTGTAAAACAAATTATAGAAAATGGTGATGAAATTGGGATGGCAAGAACAACCTGAACAGCATGCTTTTAAAGCGGGGCATGAATTTTCATTTTATTTCAAAGGTTGAGGTTTAAAGTGTCGTTTAATGATTGCACATGCTGATTTTGCCAAGTTAGGCATGTTCCTGGGTCAACATATTTTGTTGATCCAGGAACAACATTCCTGTACTAAAATTTAATCCAAATATCCCTACACCTAAACCTAACCCTATACCCATTAGTTATCCCTAAAATCAGAGGGATATGATAGGTGAATAACTCTGATGTAAAAGCACCTAACCCCGGTTGTACTAAGCCTATAAACTTGACAAAACTGAATAAACGTGTCCCTCAAATCTGATTGATTGATTGGAATGTTGATCCAAGAACATGTTGCACTTGGTGAAATCATGTTCTGCTTATTTATCGGCTCTAGGTACTAACCAAGAGAGTGAAAACAGGGACTGTTACTGTTACTTTTTTATACTAAACCACTGTATTAATAAGAAAAAAAAAAACATAAGGATATTTACTGCAAGAATCATTCATCTGTCAGATATGCAAGTTAGAGATAATGTTGATTAGAAAAGTTGTGTATGATGTCAAAGTAAGTGAGCCATTTTTAGTCGCTAAAAGTCGTTGGTCCACTTCAGCTCCAGCTGTTTGGCGTTGGCAGTGCGACGAATGGGCACTGTATATCAACGGGTCTAAAACAAGCCACAAGTGATGAATCAATTGCCAAATTACATTTCCAACATGGAACTCCACATTTAGTTATTGTCCAACTGAGGACCGTGGTATTATGGTAATGCATAATATGGGATGTTAAAATAGAAACCTTATCCTTTCCTTGAAGCCACGGGTCAGTCTGACCCATCAGATACAGCACCTTCACTTCCACTTTACAGCCTGAAACTGCATGACATGCTCCACAGAAATGCATCCAAAAAGTTTGAGGAACAATATCACGAAATTAACTCAAATAATACTGGTAGTGTGATTACCTTTTTGGGCTGTTTGATTTAGTGTACATACAATATTGCATTATAATGCAGGGAATTATCCACTGGTAGTTGATTTATGATCAATTGTTGGAGAATGGGAAATTTGCAAATTCCCTCTTGAGCTGTGATTTACAAGTTTTGGGACGCCTGCCTTTGCGTGCACATGAACTTTAATGACATCCCATTCTTAATCCGAAGGGTTTAATATGGAGTTGACCCACCCTTTGCAGCTATAACAGCTTCAACTCTTCTGGGAAGGCTTTCCACAAGGTTTAGGAGTGTGTTTATTGGATTTTTTTGACCATTCTTCTAGAAGTGCATATGTAAGGTCAAGCACTGATGTTGGCGAGAAGGCCTGGCTCGCAGTCTCCGCTCTAATTCATCCCAAAGGTGTTCTATCGGGTTGAGGTCAGGACTCTGTGTAGGCCAGTCAAGTTCCTCCACACCAAACTTGCTCATCCATGTCTTTATGGACCTTGCTTTGGAAGGGGAAGGGGCCATTCCCAAACTGTTCCCACAAAGTTGGGAGCATAAAATTGTACAAAATGTCTTGGTATGCTGAAGCATTAAGAGTTCCTTTCACTGGAACTAAGAGGCCAAGCCCAACCCCTGAAAAACAACCCGACACCTTAATCCCCCCCTCCACCAAACTTTACACTTGGCACAATGCAGTCAGGGAAGTACTATTCTCCTGGCAACCGCCAAACCAAGACTCGTCCATCGGATTGCCAGACAGAGAAGCATGATTCGTCACTCCAGAGAAAACGTCTCCACTGCTCTAGAGTCCAGTGACGGCGTGCTTTACACCACTGCATCCGACGCTTTGCATTGCACTTGGTGATGTAAGGCTTGGATGCAGTTGCTCGGCCATGGAAACCTATTCCATGAAGCTCTCTACACACTGTTCTTGAACTAATCTGAAGGCCACACAAAGTTTAGAGGTCTGTAGGTATTGACTCTACAGAAAGTTGGTGACTTCTGCGCAGTGTGCCTCAGCATGCGCTGACCCCGCTCTGTGATTTTACGTGGTCTACCACTTCTTGGCTGAGTTGCAGTTGTTCCCAATTGATTCCACTTTGTTATAATACCACTAACAGTTGACCGTGGAACATTTAGTAGTAAGGAATTTTCACGAATGGACTTATTGCACAGGTGGCAACCTATCACGGTATCACGCTTGAATTCACTGTGCTCCTGAGAGTGACCCATTCTTTCACAAATGTTTGTAGAAGCAGACTGCATGCCTAGGTGCTTGATTTTATACACATGTGGCCATGGAAGTGTATATATATTAAAATATTAATATACTTATATATATAAATATAAACAAACCTTGTGTAGGTTTTCTAATCTGCCATAATTGTCTTCTAAATGTCATGAGACATCACATAAATAATGACCACACAAAATATATGATGCGTGTCTCTTTAACAACACATTCATTTTTACTTACAGCTACTATGATTCAGATCATTAAACACACAACCATATTTTTTGCTCCGTCAGTCAACAAATTCTCTGTAAACAGAAAATGCCCACTCATCTTACCTGCTTTTTGGAATATCAAATATTAAAGTGATGACTTATGATTCAGTGAGTGATTAACTGATTGCAAGTGCCATGCTCTCCTGTTTGAGCTACAGGAAGGCTTATCTTGATTTAGTCCAGTTTTACAAATTGCTAATTAATTCATTAAAATGAATGCCAGTGCACAAATCTTCAAACGGGATATTTCAAAGAACAAAAGTATTTAAGACATTTTGGCCTTGATTACCAAGATCCAAAACAATAGTACAGAATAAACAGTAGGCCTACTAATTTGCTTGTGAAATCGAACAACTTTCAATGTTTCAAAAGATTTAAATCAGGAGAGCATAAACTGTCAGTAAAATGTTTTATTAGAGTTATAATATGCTGTGTATGTTAAGTTGACAAGAATGACAACAATGTATTAAATTCAGTTAAATGTAATTTTGCACAAAACAGTTGCTTATCAAAATCTCATGAGAAATAACTTCATATCACATTTATGCATGTCAGCTTCATATTCTCCATTCTCAGAGTCTGCATTTTACCCATAACAACAGCAGCTGGTGAACAATGTGAATCAGATTAGGAGCTTTGATTTGCATTGACATTGACACCAAAATGCTAAGAGAGAGCCTCACAATTTACAAGACCATATCCTTCATGTTTAACAACTTGCTAGCTTGATGATTGGGCAGCCAGAGTGAGAATTATAATTAGTTATTGCTCTGGTGAAATGCATCTGCAAACTTCACATTTCAGTTCAATTCACATGTATTTGTATAGCGCTTTTCACAATACATATTGTTTCAAAGCAGCTGTACAGAAAATCCATGTCAACATTATAATTTAGAGTAATCCGTTATCAGAGGTGACTGTGTCCAAGTTATGTAATTTCAGAAATGCACATATACAAATCACACAGTTAGCTAACAATGTATTAATTTAAGGTAAAAAAATAATGCGCTCACTGAAGTAATGAATACATGTTAACAAATGGTTAGGGTATGTAGAAAAATTTGGAATGGTGCATGTTGATCCAGAGTTTGAAGTCCTCGCAGGGGTTGGGGTCTGAACAATAATTGCAATTTTAAGACACCAAACCCATTAATTTCTTTAAAAGATTTTCAACAAAATACTTGGCAATTTAGTTAGGTATTAGTTATTCATCATTTAACTGTCTATTTCTTTTCAAAAACAAATTACAATTCATTACAGGGATCGTTCCCCTGGAACAACCTGAGGCTAAATGGATTGTGCAAGGGCACAATGGTGACAGAGGATCCCAGTAATTCTCCAGTTCTTGATTCAACCCCCCTTTGTGATTTTGACCCCAACGTTTGGATAATAAAAGCTCAGATATTTTACAGCAAAGCTACAGTACCAAAACGCCATCAATGCACAACAGTTGGTCATTTTTGTTACTGTAAATAAAGACTTACTACTGTCACAAATGGTTGCAGCAAGGATGAGAAGATGCAGGATCTAGTTGCAGCAGTAAAAAAAAAAAAAACACTCAGGAGATTATTAGTACACAGTAGGGCTGCACGATTTATCGCATGATACGAATAACATTGAACTTAAATGCGATTACCGCTTAAACGCGATTCTTAGTGCGATTATGAAATCGCAAAGGCTGCAATTATTTTGTTATGCGCGGCTTGTCAATGAAGTATGGCTCCAAATGCTAATCCATCTGAAAACACTGCGGGTTTGAGTCGCTTATAACGTACATTTGAAAAAGCAACACGTCAAACATCTTTCCAGACATAAGAAGCATTTATAAACATCTTGTCCAACAAAAGACAACATTTAATAACATGTTTTTACTCTTAACTCACTTCACAACGACAGTTGAGCGTCCTTCTGTGAGATGATGTGGCTTCTTACACAGAATAAGGCAGTCATGTGTTTATTAGTCATGTTTAATCAATCAAAGTGTTTCAATCTTCTGTTTATTCAGCTACAGCGATATGACGCGTGTTATCTTCTTCTGCGGCAGGGCATATTTGGAGTTTTTGCGCAAGAGCGCCCTCTGGTTTTCAGATGGAGAAGCATTTACTACTGATCACAGAGCCGTACAGCTCTGACAAGCTGCGCATAAAATAATCGCAGCCTTTTCCAAATTGCGTGTGGTTTTTACACAGGAACAGAACAACCAACTAATATAGATGTAGAACAGACAAAAGAAGAAGGGAAACTCAGGACTTAAATACACATTTGTAAACAAGGAAACTCAATGATCAACAGGTGAAATTAGATTAACAGGCAACCAGAGGAAAACTAGGTCAGAGAAACAGAACCAAACCAAAATACAATGAACAACATAATCCTGACAACTACACTGTACTGAAAAAGAGAGGGAAAATGTTGAAAAACATTTTTTTTTTTGCCATAGAAATATTTTCTCAGATTGGAGACACAAAGAATAGGCTACTAAAAAGGTGGGTAAAATACTTAAGAGAGTAAAATAGCAGTTCTTTAATGTTTTCTCAATCATCTAAGATCATTAAAGTGCCCCTATTATGCTTTTTCAGATATTACCTTTCATGCAGTGTGTAAAATAGCTGTTTGCGAATATAAAAGGTCTGCAAAGACTTAAATAATGCATGAGAAGTGCTATTACAATATTCTAAGCACATGGTCTAAAGCAGGGGTGGGCAAACTCGATCCTGGAGGGCCACTATCCTGCAGAGTTTGGCTGCAACCCTGATAAAACTCACCTGCGTGTAATCCTGAAGACCTTGATTAGCTGGTTCAGGTGTGTTTGATTAGGGTTGGAGCAAAACTCTCCAGGGACAGCGGCCCTCCAAGACCGAGTTTGCCCACCCCTGGTCTAAAGCGTACAGCGCAAGTGCACTTAGGGCGTGTCTGAATCCACTTTTGCTAATTTAAAGAGGGGAAAAATGGTCAGCCCTTCCGGCGCATGGTCTTAAAGTGTTGTCCCTATTTTTTTAATGAGTAATTTGTGTGTTTTGGGTGTAACGTGCACTAAACCAATCAGATTCTCATCACCCATTCCCTTTAAAAGCCAGTTGCACTCGCACCATGGCGGATTCGCTATTTACATGGCAGAATTTGCAATCGAAAAACTGGACGCGAGGAAACGGATCTGCTTGTGTGCGAGGTTAAAGCGCATGAGCAGAACATCTACAGGACAAGCCGGATTCTGCCAAAGCATTTTTATCTTTATGCACACAATAATAATCTTTTACATTGTAATCCTTTTATTTTTAATGTCTTGCATGTTTGTGTCCTGCTGCGCATCCCTGTGTATGTAATAAGCAGTGTGCGCCCGCCTATAGATGCATATTACTAACACACTCTTTAAATAACAAAACAAATATTGCGCCATTGACTTTAGAACAGGTTTCAGTTGGTCAATGGCGCAGTCTATTTCAGTTGCTTCAAAATAGCAACACGCCAACAATGCGCCTGAACACACCTCATTTTCAGACCAGCACGCCCATGGGCGCACAAATGGGCGCACATGCATTTGCTATTTAAACAACGTGGTGCAGGACGTGAAAATGATAACTGCGTCGGGCTGAAACTAGCGAAAAACACTTGACTTGACTTCACTTCACTTCACTTCACTTCAATGCACCTGCCGCCGCATTGAAGTGAAGTGAAGTGAAGTGAAGTGAAGTGAAGTGAAGTGAAGTGAAGTGAAGTGAAGTGAAGTGACATGTGGCCAAGTATGGTGACCCATACTCGGAATTTGTGCTTTGCATTTAACCCATCCAAGTGCACACACACAGCAGTGAACACACACCCGGAGCAGTGGGCAGCCATTGCTGCGGCACCCGGGGAGCAGTTGGGGTTACGGTGCCTTGATCAAGGGTCTCACCTCAGTCATGGGATTGAGGGTGGGGAGAGCGCTGGACATTCACTCCCCTCACCGACAATCCCTGCCGGACCTGAGACTCGAACCCATGACCTTTGGGTTACAAGTCCGTCTCTCTATCCATTAGGCCACGACTGCCCCATTGCGCCTGGTGTATGATAGGGCCCATTAAAAGAAAGAACCGATTCTGAACTGCCTGAAACGATTCGTCAGTAATTCCACTCTTACTTCCGTAACATTCATACATAACAATGTAACAAATTCGCATAATGCCAGCTTATGGTCTTCATTGGCTGCCCGCGATAAACATCTACTTTGACCCGCCCTCAAACACTGTAGTTGGTTGTGTACATGTCAAGAAGAAGCTGTTTTCTGCGTGGCAAAGGTAGATTCTCTTTGTATATACCTCCAAAGGATGGTTGTTAAAATGACCACAGCGATACAACATCAGTATAAGCTTTTGTTGTGTTAATTTTACTGGTGTATGTATGTTTACTGAATTACTTATTTTTTATATTTTTTTTTGAAAATCATGTTTACTGAATTACTGAAAAAACCCAAACGTTTATGCCCTGTAAGAGCTGATGATTTCAATGCAATAATGTGTCAATGAAACTCATTTTACTGGTGTATGTATGTTTACTGAATTACTGATTTTTTTTTTTTGAAAATCATTTAGTTATCATCATGTGGGCTTTTAAAAAAACCCTGTCCAGATCATGAAGTTCTGCTGTTAACAGAGCTGCAACTGCAATATCAGAGATCCCTTGACATTCTACTCTACGCCTACTCCAATTACAGGATGCAGGCTTCTTATCAATTCTGAGCATATAAGAACTGCTCCTTGTTACAGCGCCTCTCATTTATGGCTAGGCCTTCCTGACAGTGGATGGGAATTAGACACACTAGTCACTCAAATCATTTGCTGCCTGCTGACTATAAGGCTAGACCCAAAAAGACATCATCATTTCAACAAGTACTTCATGAGACCATCACAGCAGAGCATCACAGGAGGACAGACAACATGTGCAACCACATGCATAGGCCTATCATATCTTAACATATCATAACTTTTTATATTACCGATTTTTGTATGTTTGTGTATTTTCTAAACACATTTACACCTGTTCTGGCCCTTAAAAATTACTAATATTGGTGTAAATTAATATTTTAAGAGGTACGTAATTACTCTAA
Source organism: Anabarilius grahami (assembly GCA_003731715.1). Taxonomy (NCBI): domain Eukaryota; kingdom Metazoa; phylum Chordata; class Actinopteri; order Cypriniformes; family Xenocyprididae; genus Anabarilius; species Anabarilius grahami. The sequence continues at coordinate 1,076,938 of RJVU01035834.1, forward strand.
AATGTCGCAAAAGATATGTATTTCAAATAAATGTAAAGTATCACTGTTACCATAAACATATAAAGCAGAACAGCTGTTTTCAACACCGATAATAATAATAAGAAATGTTTCTTGAGCAGTAAATCAGCATATTAGAGTGATTTCTGAAGGACCATGTGACACTGAAGACTGGAGTAATGGAGCTGAAAATTCAGCTTTGATCACAGGGATAAATTACACTTTAAAATTAAAAAGCAAAAGAAACTTAAAATAACCGGTAATAAAATCCATATTTTATGCATATTTCTAGAAAAATAATTACCTTATAGTATCAATATTATAAAGATTTATTTACAAACAGACTCACAAATTAAAGGACATTTATGATTGGTATTAATCAGTACTATTGTTTTTTCTATCCTTATATCACTTATGGAAACTTTTTATAGAAAATTTAATGGATTTTGTTGTTCAACTAACTTAATATTAGTGGTTGTCTGTCATGAAATGGTGAAATCCACCATAAAGTACTTGTATCATGTTTGTTGTCATTCTTTAAAGAATATTGTTAGTGAAGGTAATTTAATTTACAGAAAAATAGTGAATGGATGAAAACTTCTGGTGTACCATTAAACAGATGGTATGTATCTGTTTATGTATGTATCTGGTATGTATGGAGTGACTCATAAAATCAGTAGTAGCTCTAGTAGACCTATCACAGAATGATGTGAAGAGATGTGTTTGGCTTTGAAAAAAAAAAAAACTTCATGCCCTGTAAGAGCTGATGATTTCAATGCAATAATGTCAAGGAAACACTGCCTCTGTTGGCCTATAAATTAGTCAGAAAATAAATCTGGCTCATTTTTGCATGGATTTGTATGGAGTCGGTCCCGTCCATAGAGCCATAGTGAGTGCAGAACGAGCCTGAAAATGTACTGAACTCAAAACTATTGCACAGTGATATTTCTTTTCTTTTTGTTCTTTTCTTTTTATCATTGTAAGTTTTAATATTGTTCTTACTGTTATAATTTTTAACCCAAATAATATACTGTCAACTAGGAAGCTATATGAGGCTTGTCATTAATTGCCATACCCAATACATTAGAGACCTTACACATTAGGTCATTTCAGTAAGTAATTTGTTTGGATGATAGCTTCATAACACGCATCTTGCTGCCGACAGAACCTTTGGGATAGCCTATGACACTCTTGCCTGTCAGTCAAACAAAATCATGAATTATATATACCCACATTTTCCTCAAACCATGAATACCTGAACAGATCACAACTCCCCCATGAACTTCCTGTTGAACTGAGAAAACAGAATACGACTCAACTTTGACACAGTGCTAGACTATAATAGCAGAATATTTTACTAAATGTCTTCTAAATGTGCTCTGCAAGGAATTCTAATGGAGTTGGGGAAGCTATTAGAAACTGTAGCTTCCCAATCCACAAGCTACTCGTAATTTAAAGTAAAATAAAGTCCAGGTAACCCATCTGAAAAAGTGTGTTAGCTGCATTACTAGCTTCTAAAAGTATATTAATCTATAATGCTTTTTTTTTTTTTTGTGAGTCATCTGAATCTTTCACACAATTATAAACACTGATTCAGTCTGGAATGAAACTTGTGTGTTGCATAAATATGCGTTGGTTAATTCTACTGCTGCTTTGTTTAAAAGCTGTTTTCGTCAGCGGAGCCAACCTGAGTGAGAAGCACAGAGTTTGCCATTTCTGTATCCTCGCTGTAGCAGCTGGAGTTGTACTGTGTCTGTGCCAAAGAGGCATTAAAAGTGTGGTGTTTTGGGATGTACCAGTGCACGTATTAAAATACAAACACACCACTGAGGACATTGTGATTTAAATTTAATTTTCGAAGGAAACGTCCCGAAGAAAATCTGTAAAGTCTTATACGTTTGCGCAAATCATTTTGCGCCGACTGCTTCACAAATGAGGGTCTTTTCAATGACTCTGGTTCGAACATATAAGGCTGAACATCGCTATTGACAGTTTCTGACATTTTCAGTGCGTGAGATTGTCCTATTTTGTTATTGCCGGTGTTCTGGCAATCTGTCCTACACTGGTATGCTGGATCATGAGCTCTTGAATCTCCACCCTCTTCTTGAAAGGGGGCGGGGATCATTAGCTCATTTGCATTTAAAGAGACACTCACAAAGTCGGCGCATTTTTGCTCACCCCCCAAAATTGGCAATTTTAACATGCTATAAAAATTATCTGTGGGGTATTTTGAGCTAAAACATCACATAATACACTCTGGGGACATCAGAGACTCATCCGTTGTAATCACTGTTGGTCATCGCAGTTTCTGAGTCAACCACGCATTTAAATACGGTTGTCAATCCATAAACTTTGCAGTGTACTTAGAAGCATGAAAAACTAAACTTGTATTCAGGTTATGAATGGGTAATACATAGAAATCAAGTTAAGAGCCCTTCCTTTATAATCACTAAGGCTGTCAATCGCTAAAGAGCAAGCTCACTGAATTCTGCCCTCTCTTGAAAACTCCCGTCATAATAAGAAGCTGTGGCTCGCGTTGAACAAAACAAAACCTTGTGCATTTTCAGCGGTGTTAAAGGATTAGTCCACTTTCAAATAAAATGTTCCTGATAATTTACTCACCCCCCATGTCATCCAAGATGTTCATGTCTTTCTTTCTTCAGTCGAAAAGAAATTAAGGTTCCCTTTCGTGGGAACTTTCGACGTAGCGTCTCGTTCCCTTACTCAGGGAACAAGGGTTACATCTGTAACCCGAGACGTTTTTGATGAAAGCATTCCAGGATTATTCTCCTTACAGTGGACTTCAATGGCCTCCAAATGGTTGAAGGTCAAAATTACAGTTTCAGTGCAGCTTAAAAGGGCTTTAAATGATACCAGACGAGGAATAAGGGTCTTATCTAGCAAAACGATCGGTCATTTAAAAAAAAAAAATACAACTGTATATGCTTTATAAACACAAATGATCGCCTTGCATGTGGTTCTGCTTT
>RJVU01035834.1:1080036-1101897 GCA_003731715.1 Anabarilius grahami
TTCGACGTAGCGTCTCGTTCCCTTACTCAGGGAACAAGGGTTACATCTGTAACCCGAGACGTTTTTGATGAAAGCATTCCAGGATTATTCTCCTTACAGTGGACTTCAATGGCCTCCAAATGGTTGAAGGTCAAAATTACAGTTTCAGTGCAGCTTAAAAGGGCTTTAAATGATACCAGACGAGGAATAAGGGTCTTATCTAGCAAAACGATCGGTCATTTAAAAAAAAAAAATACAACTGTATATGCTTTATAAACACAAATGATCGCCTTGCATGTGGTTCTGCTTTCCGCATTCTTCAAAAAGCTTACGCTGTATGTCCTACACCTTCCCTATTCTACTTACGGAAAAAAACTGAACTAGCGCTGCGTTCGTTCTGTAAGTTGAATAGGGAAGGCGTAAGCGTAAGCTTTTTGAAAAATATGGAAAGCGGAACCACATGCAAGGCGATCATTTGTGTTTATAAATCATATACAGTTGTATTTTTTCAGAAAATGACCGATTGTTCCTCATTGACCTTCTTCCTCGTCTGGTATCGTTTAAAGCCCTTTGAAGCTGCACTGAAACTGTAATTTTGACTTTCAACCGTTTGGAGGCCATTGAAGTCCACTGTAAGGAGAATAATCCTGGAATGTTTTCATCAAAAACCTTAATTTCTTTTCAACTGAAGAAAGAAAGACATGAACATCTTGGATGACATGGGGGTGAGTAAATTATCAGGAAAATTTTATTTGAAAGTGGACTAATCCTTTAAGTGGATTCTGAGTAATTTACTGACTAGCTCCACTGATAGACCATTGCGTTCACGCACTCAACAGATTTGATTGTGATGGGCTTCAATGCTGAACCCTTGTAAAAAAAACACACTGTAAATAGAAATATTTGATGCTCAGAGAGCCCTCAAACAAACATAAACGAGAATGTTTGAAAGCAGCGTCTATCAGCAGGGACTGAATATACCCAGTACTTGTTACTGCAGAAATGCTGGTACCGTCAACTTTCTTTTCTTTTTTTCTTTTTTTTAGGACCGAATGGTACAGGTGGTACTGGTACATTTGACAACCCTAGTATATAAGTAATGCGAAAACAACACTGTTGGGAGACTTTTACCTCAGCTATATGAAGCTGCACATATAATAAGAAAGAAACTATGTAGCGTTTTGTCATGCTATACTACTCGCTGGATAACAGCTATAAAATAGCTGATATAATGATCCTAAAGAAAAATGTAGTGTTGCTACTTGTAGTTAGTCACTCCCCAACACTAATTTTAAAAACATTCTTTGGCAAAGAGTTTTGGAAACCAAACAAACACAGATCCTTTGGATATGGATCATGGGGCCTATATCTCTGTGGATACTAATAGCACAGAGGAGCGTGGGCAAAATTTAAAATTATAGGACAATAATACAGATTGCCTGGTAACTAGGTTAAGTGCTGATAGGATTTGTGGAAAATCTCCAGCTGCTTTTTGTGCAAGGGTGACTACAGCATCACCCTTTGGTGAGGAATAATGGCTCTCCTTTCAGGAGGATGTGAAATTGGATTGCTCATACAAAGTGCTGGCAGAGGATAAACCTGTGTTATCCAATTACCCCTCCAAACTACATTAAGTAAAGCTTTGGATGGAGAGACCAGGCCACCTTGCTCCTATAAAGGCCCATAGCAGAGAGATCCCCGTGAAATGGAGGTATATGACTCATGAGCTATTCTAATCTACCGCTCTTACAAAGGTGTCATTAAAAATATATGTATACTGTAGACATCCTACACCAACACGTGTGAAATAGCTTGATTTAATGGAAACTGATGTTGAAGTGTACAGTAAATCCCACCTGAGCTGAATCGTATGGGCAGTGTGCTACACAATCACATACTGTAGCAATGTCCTTTGCTTAAGGTTGGATGAGGGGCAAAGCAAAAATGTAATGTTGCCACATCTCTGGACCAGCACAAAAGGGCAAAACCAAAGGGGATAGGAAGGTTTTTAGACAATAAGAACCTGCAAACAACTGGTGTCCCACAAGGGGATCAAACTAGCACCTCTCTAATAACTGCTGTCTTTTGCTGTGTCACTGGTGACCATCACCACTATTTGAGATTGAATTCCAAGAAACACACAAGCAATGCTAAGATAAAGCACGGCTCTGCCACAGCAAGAAGCGACAGCATAGTCTCAGTTCTCCGAACTATACAATACAGCACTATGGACCTTGGAACATTGAACCAGCTATTGATGCAGTGTAACAGTGTACACATGCACTACCGTTCAAAAGTTTGGGGTCATGAAGATGAATAAAATAAAATAAAAAAGTTTTTTTTTTCCACCAAGGATGCATCAAATTGATCAAAAGTGACAATAAAGACATTTATAAAGTTTCAAAAGATTTCCATTTCAAATAAACACTGTTTTGAACTTTCCATTTATCAAAGAATCCTGGGAACAAAAAAAAATAAAAAATAAAGGTTTCCACAAAAATATTAAGCAGCACAACTGATTTTAACATTGATAATGATTAGAAAGGTTTCTTAATCAGCAAATCAGCATAGAATGATTTCTGAAGGATCATGTGACACTGAAGACTGAAGTAGTGATGCTGAAAATTCTGCTTTGATCACAGGAATAAGTAAAACTGCAAAAAATGCTGTTCTTACTTAGAGTTTTTGTCTTGTTTCATAGTCAAAATATCTTAAAGTTCTTAAATCAAGAAGCATTTTCTTGACAAGTAAAAATAATTTTCTTGTTTTTAGGAAAAATAAATCAAAATTAAGTGAGTTTCTCCTTAAAACAAGCAAAATAATCTGCCAATGGGGTAAGCAAAATAATCTTATTTCAAACTGAAAACAAGATTATTTATCTTATTTTTGGTTTGATATAAGATTATTTTGCTTGTTTTGAGGAAAAACTCACTTAATTTTGACTTATTTTTCCTAAAAACAAGAAAATTATTTTTACTTGTCAAGAAAATGCTTCTTGATTTAGGAACTTTAAGATATTTTGACTAGAAACAAGACAAAAACTCTAAGTAAGAACAGCATTTTTTGCAGTGTACCTGATAGTAATCTGGATTACACAATCAGATTCCTCAAATTAAATACGTGTAGTTAGATTATACTGTATTGCAATTTAAAATACTTTAATCAGACTACAATTACTTTTTTGATTACATGCTTACTCAATATTCACAAAATGGCAATAAATAATTCATAACTCACTGATTGTCCATTTTTTTAATTCTTCCTAATTTTATCTTTTAAATTTTCATTTCTAAAAAACCTATTGCTTATATAAGTTCAGAAAGTCTTTTGTGTGTGGACACACACACAAGAATGGCCACTTGTTAGAAAGTTATAATTACATGGAAAATTGAGACATTTTTAGTAAGTGTTTCATCACTTCCTACACAAGCCTCAGTTTGAGAAAGCCTGACGTATGTTTAATGTTTCTAAAAAAAGAGTGGAATAAATTTCCTTTCCATTTCCTGATATAAATTTCATTTTTATATCAATATGCTACAAGATTCTTTCATTCAAATCAATATGCTAAATGAGTTAGATCAAAAGTAATCAAAAAGTAATCCGATTATATTACCTAAAATGTGCAACGTAATAGATTACTAATACCATAGAACTATATTCATTATGTAATTTGTATTCAGTAATGGATTACAGTTTGTAAGTAATCTACCCAGCACTAGGAATAGATTACTTTTTAATATATATTATTTCAAATGTGTTATGTGTACATTTATTCATTTACAGTCTATACTTAGAAAATTCAATATTGAAATATTTGGTTCAAATATTAAAACAAAAACCATTAAAAGTGACAGTAATATTTGAATAAATAAGAGCAGAAAAAAAGATTTTTACTCTTCAGTTGAAAAATAACTGACACACAGTGAAAGAGCTTAAAGATGAAGTAGAAATGTTAATAGGCTGCAAGGATTATGAGCACTGTAACCACAATAATTACTTTGTAAAATTTTCATTGGTTTTGCCAAGTTTTACACAGTTTGTTGCAGGGCAGTGCTCAGTGAAACATGCCAAAGCAAATATCTCATCTTAGTTCCCTCTATGCATTATCTCAGTAATAGTTCTTTACACAAAGGCATGGATTAAATGCAGAGTAAATTTCTGCCAATAGAGGGCAATAGTCCATTGCTGAATGAAGAGTGAGCACTTAGAACTTTGCTCAATAATTCCTGCGGTTTATTCATCTTTATCTTTAATACCACACACTCACATTCAAAGATTTCAGAACAGTTAGACTTAAAATAAGATTTGGCCCCATCCACAAATATGTTTTCATGCTGACTTAATTTTGCAGAGTCTATTTTAAATCTATTATTACATTAAATCCCAGCATCTCATCTCAATCGTGCTGTCTTATTGATTGCCATAAACTGACAGGGCAAGTCCCATCAGGTTTAGAGATAGTAAATCAGCTCTCTACGGGAAGCAGGAGTGCCGAGGCTGCCATCGTCTGCTTTTTTTATTTTTTTATTTTAATCAACATCATCAAGATCATCCTGAAAATATGAAATTTTCTCTCCCTTCATCCTCTCTCACTCAGCTTTTCAGAAGCTCACAATCCTAAAGTCTCAAAGGCACGTTTAGGCATTTTGTGCAGCTAAATACCCAAGACCTCATATGATCAATACAGAGCAACTTCACCATACAACCTGCTGCAAACCTTTAATAATTGAATATCACAAGTCAGCGCACAATGCCTTTGATTTTATGTATGCAGCCTTTTCTCAACCACAATGGCTTGTGGCACTTCCAGAATTTTCAGTTTTTGCCTCCAGACATAATTTAATTTGCCTTTATACCTCTGAGGAAAATAAAGCAGAACATAATAGGTCGATTTAAAGGAACAGTCACATCACAATGAAGTAAAATTCACTCCATGTCATATGCATTTTGTGTTAAAAGAAAAAACATGTGCTTAACTGTATTGTATGTGCAATTGAAGCATATCACTGTAAACCCTAATGCTCAAAATAATTCATTGGTTTGAGTAGGGCAAACTCAAGTTAAACAAATTAGTTCATTAGAGTATTTAGAACTTCCTTTTTATTTTGAATTCACGAAACTGACACTTTTAAGTCATCTGAATTGTTTCATTGTTTTGAGTTTCATGAACTAGTTTCTTTTAATTTAGGCAAACTTAAATTTATCTGAAACTGGCCTGGGATTTCTATTACCCAACATGCTTTGCCATGGCACTCGAACGGGAGAATAAATCCTAAAATGAAGTGTTAATACTCAAAATTTCAAGTTAGGAGTAATTAAAATGTAAGAGTACAAAATTAAAAGCTGCCAGTTCTGCTTACTTAAACTTTGAATTTCTTAACTTAAAAAAATTATGTAACTAATTACCTCAATTTTTTTTTTAGTTTTGCCAACTTATTTGGGTTTACAGTGTACTACAAATCTTTATAGTATATTTTTTAAAAACCGTACTTTCAGATATAATATTAATAATGAAATAAAAGACCACTTAAGTGTACTTAAAGAGAGTACACTTTAATGAGACTTAAGTACACTTTTGAGGGCACCTCATAATCATAATGACAAATTAAGTACTTTAATTATAATTTTATAATCTTTTGTCATGCTTTAAAGTACACTTATTTTGAAATGTTGACTAACATAGTAAAGCACATGTAAAGAACTTGATTATAATTTTAATTGCAATGTATTATCTTATATTACATTTACAGGAAATACATTTAAAATGTACCGAATTGCAACTTCATCATTACAAATTTGTAATTAATTATGTATTTAAATACATGACAAACAAATTTCAATAGAAATGGCATTAAATTATATTTTAGTTTCAGTATGACTACACTTTATCCATATTTTTAAAGTCAACAGATGTTATTATGAAGTTACATATGAAGACATACTTACGTGGGTCAAAAAAAGCAGTCTTAAGTTCAACTAATTGGATTTAATATAATTTAAAATAAAATACATTTTCATTTAATTGCAAATAACATACAACAGCAAGTGTCCGAAAACATTACATTCAGTTTGCACTTAAGTATATTATTAAGTATTATATCCATAAAAAGTATTGTTTTTCAAGTATACTAACGTATACAGAAAACAAACGATTTTCTTTTGGACCCCATTGATTAATACTGCATGGACAAAAACTAGAAATATCCAAAATATCTTCTTTTGTGTTTCAAAGAAGAAAAAAAGTGATAATAGTGTGTGCATTTAATGCTTAAAAAATCATTTGAATATAGATGAAATATTCTCCTGACATCTTTGCATGCCAACCGATAAGACTAAGAGATAAGAAATGGGTTAGTTCTAAGAAAACCATGACAATAAATTAGTCATCAGCCATTACCGAGAAGCGGTCATCTTTTTTTTCACTCTCTCTTAAAAAAGTATGAAAATGAAAGATAGATCCTATGTGGTTCTCATTAGAGAGTCAGCTTCAATATAGAAGTAGATTTTTATAGGAAGCGCACGTCATTACCAGCAACATTACATTATGTAAAGCTCATTTCACCGAGCAGAGGAAACATCATTACAAAGTGTTTCTGGAGTGTAACATGACTGCGTGACATCTAATTGGCAAAGTTGAAGTGTCATAATTAGCAAGTGGACACTGTGAGGGATTCGTTTACGAGACATGCGAGTATTAGGTCTGCTGCGGGTCACGGTCCACACGCTAGGCGCCGGTCCCCTTCAGATATTTAAAGTATCAGTAAAAATGCTCAGCGGGCTCCAGAACTCGCTTCACACCGAGTACGACGAAGAGCCGAGCTGTGACTGCGAGGAGCACTTTGAAGGACGCTCGGTAATGACCTGTCCTCTCTGCATGGCCTCTGGAGGCAGCAATCCGCCGCTGTGATAGCATTCGCAGATTAAGCCTGCGAGCGCCAGGGTTGTGGGGCCGGATCAGAAGCCGGGGTCACCCTTGTCAGTGCGGTTCACGGCGATCACATAGGGCCAGTGACAGGTCCTCTGGTGGTGGAGGACACACAGGGACCCGACGGCCCAACAGGGGTACAGTTCTCCCCACAGCCCCAATGGCTCACACCCACCCAGATGCTCTCTGAGTGAGATCTTTACATGACAGTGTCGACACATCTCAGCTTGTGAGCCTGATTGCTTTTGGCAGCCAGCATTTTTTAGTTCACTCCACTGTGCTTGTGTTAATTTGATGATAGGGCTGCACAGCTGCATGGGTGGGTGTGTGGTGGAATTTCATAAATAATATCGTTCAGTTTAACTATTCCACAGAACAAATGTAATGTGAAAGGGAATGGATCACAGTAAAACCCACCAGGATATGGACAGGTGATTCAAAATTAATGAGCTGCTGTCAGGTTTCGTACTATGGATAGTTCCTAATGTATTCATTTGTATTTATTTCTTCAACCCTTGAGGAACCAGAAAATGGAGCGCTAAAAGTTCCGCCGCATTCAGAGGATGTTCGTGTTTTGTCATTGGATTCTGCTAAAAACTTCTTCAATGAAGTGACAGAAAAAAGAAGCGCAATAAGTGGCAATTCCGCATACTCAGTCCCTCAGAACAAATTATGGCAATTAAATAATGGATTGGTTTATTGAATTTAAATCAGACGTAAAAGAAATTGAGTTATCGGAGAGCCACTCAGGATTACAAACCAGAAGAATCTCTTCAAAACCAAACACTGGAACCATCATCGCTTGATTCTACTGTTGAATTGTGGAGGGCTTTTATGGGTTTATTTTCCAGTGTTTTAATAAGCACTCAGAAATTCACTGCGGCCTACAATGATTTGTGTTTTTATTTTTTTATTTTTTATGTCAAAATAGGAAGAAACTACTCAAACTTTCAAAGGAATAGATTACCTAAACATTTACCTTTATTACAATCTTTCTCTTTGCTGCAGCTCTCATTTTTAATGGATGGCATGGTGTCATTGATGTGATTCTGATGATCAAAAAATAGAAAAATGAAAGATATTCAAGTGCATATCAACTTAAATGCCATAATATATATTTTTGAACACTTGGAATATACACTTAAAGGGTTAGTTCACCCAAAAATGAAAAATTCTGTCATTAATTACTCACCCTCATGTCATTTCACACCCGTAAAACCTTCGGAACACAAATTAAGATATTTTTGATGAAATCCGATGGCTCGGTGAGGCCTCCAAAAAACAAAATAACAACTTTATTCAACAATATCTAGTGATGGGCGATTTCAAAACACTGCTTCATGAAGCTTCAAAGCTTTACGAATGTTTTGTTTCGAATCAGTGGTTCGGAGCATGTATCAAACTGTCAAATTTACGTGATTTCAGTAAACAAGGCTTTGTAATGTCATAAGCGTTTCGAACTTTCAACGGTTCACCACTGGGGGGGCGTGACTTTGGCAGTTTGATACACGCTCCGAACCACTGATTCAAAACAAAAGATGCTTAAAGCTTCGAAACTTCATGAAGCAGTGTTTTGAAACCGGCCATCACTTGATATTGTTGAATAAAGTTGTTATTTTGTTTTTTTGGCACACAAAAAGTATTCTCGTTGCTTCATAACATTAAGGTTGAAGCACTGTAGTCACATGAACTGTTTTAAATACGTCTTTAGTAGCTTTCTGGGTATCTGAATAATTAACATTACCATCTTGCTGGCAATGGAGGCCTCACTGAGCCATCGGATTTTATCAAAAATATCTTAATTTGTGTTCCGAAGATGAACGAAGGTCTTACTCATTTTTGGGTGAACTAACCCTTTAAATATATGGATTGTTTTTTTAGTTTTTTTGCCATTTTGGAGCCTAACAGCCTAGTACCCTGTTCACTTCCATTTTGTGCCAAAGAGCAGCCAGCAAATTCTTTTCATTCTTTCATTTCTCATTTTGTGGTACATTAAAGGAAAAAACAAAACAAAACATTGAAACAATAAAGGATAAATAAGGACAACATGTTCATTTTTGGGGGGTAAACTGTCCCTTTAAGACAGTAAAATGCAGGTGAAAGTGAACCTTTCCTCAAAGTATCCCATTGTCTTTAGACTGCGAAGAAAATGGAAAGAGGCCATCTATAAAGTATTGCTTAATCTAACTGATAATGAAAGCAAATGTCTTGATGCAGTAGCTCTGTACTTGAATTAAGAAGCATGTTCATTAGGGATAGACGCAGCAGACTAAGTAGACTTTAGAGCTGTAAATCTAATAGAGTTAGTGCTTGCTGTGCACAGGGACTGTTGTGGAAAGGCAGGGTGGGTGGAATATTGGCAGAATACTCCACAGGTCAGATGGCACTGAAAGACCTTATACAATAGTATCAGTTACACAATTAATGAACTTGGGTGAAGCTAAAACACTTTTGTTTAGAGGTTCAAGGTTTTTGAAATGTGCTTTTAATTTCTTTAGGTGTAATTTTTAATGATAAAAATGTTGTTTCTAAAGAATTTGAACATGTCTTTGACAGCAATCAGAGACTGGTTTCCTGCAAAAATGTCAAATGTACGACCTAATAATTATTTACAATAAAACAGCACCTTTTGGCATTTTAACTAAAGCTGAAAAGCATTAAATATGTATCTGATTTGAATGTCAAGTGTCTCAGTGAGTTGTAGAGAAATACCGATGTATAAGATACTCAGAATAGAACAGAAAGAAAACATATACCGTAGATTTTTGATAACACTTGTTTCTTATTTCTTTGATCTGCTACTCATACACAAGGTACTACAGTACAATCCTCTTGATAAGATGAAGGATTTCACCTGTTTTTTCACTCAGCTGTTAAAATGTATTGTTGGAATTTGCCAGCAGAAAATGCTCCTGCTTGGTAAACAAACCAGCTTCAAAGGTGTATAAGATTGTAGGCTTTTGTTAAAGTGGTTATTACTGGGAATCAGTAAACCTAGTAATTTAGTCTCATGGGAAACAATGGCATGCTTCACTTTATGGCTCATTGTTTTGTCTCTAGGTGCTTAACTTCCTGACATAATACTGTTGATACTTTATCACAGTCATTGTTTTAAACACGTTTATTCTGCTCTGTGTAAATTGTGGATCATTGCTGGGAAAGAAAAAAAAATGCATTAACCCACTCTTTGAGGTTCTTCTGCGAGGGAATTTATGAGTTTGCTCTTCACATTTTACCGAAGAGAATTATCAGTTTTAGTCAAAGGGGAAAGTACTGTTTGTGCTCTTTGCATTTCATTTGTCAACAACAACTGAGTCACTCAAACACCATTAAAATGAATAATGGACTGTCAGTCAAGCCATTAGAGGCAGTGTTATGGCTAACTAAAACTAAAACTATTAAATATTGTTTTCGTTAACTGAAATAAAGCTGAAATTTAATAAAACTTAGATGAACTTAGATTTAAAAAGGTATGTTGCCCTGGCAACTATCTGAAATAAGTTTAATATGTATTTAAACTTAAAATTGCTAAAACTTTACAATTACAAAAACTACATAGAAATGACAAGAGTACATAACAAAATTACTAAACCTTAAAATAAAATTACAATGAAAGGTGAAAATGTAATTAAAAATGTTAATAGTATTTAAATAATATTAAAATAACACGTATTAGTGATGGGGAATTGACAACAACAACTGAGTCTAAAATGTGCGTTACTCAGCATTAACATCTTGTTCATTGGATGACTGTATGAAAAAGACATCACACTTTCAATTGTGCTGTTTTCCGAATATGAGCACAGCTGGTTCCAGGCGAGGTTTCAGAGATTTTCAGAAACACATCATTCTTGCTCATTTGATATTACTTAAATGTGCCATGGCTTCTTAAAATGCCTGTGTTAAAATTCTTGTGAACTCACATTTATCACATTTATTAAATTCACAGTTTTAGTTTTATTCCTCATATAGGATCAAAAATGACACTGAGACTTTGGTTATCACTGACATTTCCTCTACATCTCTTTTTCTAAGAGCAGAACCTGAAAGAAAGCCACTATAGCTGGAACATTAAATTCTGTTATCTATAGAAAGTTTGCAGCCATTCAGTGCTCATTACAGTGGGTCCTTTCAAAGTTCACTAATTAATTGATTTATTTTGATGATAGGTAAAAGGTATATGAGGACTTGAATTACTTCCAAATTACAGATAATTAATTCCCTGTACCTCTCGTTCTCAATAGCCTCTAGACAATAGAATTGTCCTCAATAGCGTGCACTGTAATATTATCTATAACATCATGTTATATAATATATAACCACATCACGAATTATTGATAGTTTGGGCCATGTGAGTCTTGATTCTGAGGTCATTCCAAACTAATCTGCTCGTTTTAAATCTACTCCCAAAGCGTATTTCTAATACTGAGGTTAAAGTCAAGGAGCTGAGCTCGGTTTCCAAATTTCTAAACATTATGCTTGCAGCTCTGTTTTTTGTGATATTTTACACTCTTTTGTTTGGTGAAATTCATGCAGCCTACTCTCAGACCAAAATATTTTTCCTGTTGTGTTCCAATCTCAGGACCACACATCCTTCTCTTCCGGATCAATAACATGTCAACAGGTCAAGCTACCTGATCATCTTTCAAACAAAAATAGAGGATATAAAAAAGTGATGCTATGTTAGGAAATGTTAGGCTTTTGCTCTGACATAATGGATTCTGGACGGAAATATCTCGATTTAAGTGCATGTTTGACAGTCTTGTCTGAGCATTACGACATGTTTAGAAATAAATCTGTCTAATAACTGTCAGATATGCCTGTATTGCTGTTAACAGAGAATCATTAAGATTTTTTTTTTTTTCACCTTCTAAAATAATATGAAAGAGACCATAAAGTCTTGCTGGGTTTGCCAAGATTTAGTATTTAGTGTTGTTGTATTTTGATAAATCAGCATCGTTAGATCATTATATTCTTTTGGGAATTCTAATTACACATAAATAATACATTTCCATTTCAATTGGCTTCTTGTTTCGAATGTTTCATTTGAAAATAAATCAGTTCTTCACAGGGTCACATCTATCATCAAATACTTCATGTTCTCTGCAACCCTGGAAATGTAATACTAGTCTAGTATACCATCTAATCACAAGGAACTCACTGTGTTGCATTTGTCATCATGTCCTCTAAAGCAAGCCGCTGCACTGAGGCTAGAAAAAAAAAAACTGTGAGTTAATAAAAGTTCAATTAACAGGACTGAGTGCAGGCTGAGGGAAACCTGCCATAGCCAGACTCTTCCACGGAGCCATGCTGAGAACAGTCTTAGACTGATATTAGTTCTGACATAGTTTGCTCGCACCTGTCTGAGCTCAATTACCTAAATAACAACAGCTTTGAAAATATAATAAGGGAAGTCAACTAATTTTGCTTCCCTCCTCCTTGTGCAGCAAATCCATAAATAATGGCTCTGAAAAAAACCTTTTTACATCCATCTTTCACAGTCATTACTGCCGCACCAGTATAGATAAAACCATGTTATTGTTTTCATTTTCTGCAAGAGATGTTCCACTTTCTTAGGAAGGAAAATAGAACATCAAAAGTAACCCAAAAATGATGCACTGAAGTAAGATGGAGAACAACAGGTTATGGTCACGCTGTCAGAATGTAGTGACGCAAAAGTTACAAAGAAAATCGACCGAATACGGTGTTTGTGAAGCCACGACGCTCAAGTACAATGAGTCCAGACACTATTTATCCACAATAACTTTCTAAGAACAAATAGGGCAATAGTAACAAGCATGCATAAAGATCCTTAATGCTTTTATAATGACATTTGGAGGTTAAGTCCATTTAAGGAGGAAATAGTAGTAGTATAAATCAATGGTGTGTTATTATATGAAAACATATTAGCATTGATTTTCCATTGCTGAATTTTCAGAATCACGGGAGAAATTCTGTGTGCATGCTGTGTTAATGCTTAGTTCAGTGGCCTCTTGCTATGTATTGCAATGATAATTTGGGCTGAATTTATAGGTCTGTGCATCTTAAAATGGTTATATGTTGAGGTAGCCATTACCTGAGGGAGCAAACATGATTCGGTCTTCTGAATATTCCTAGTTTCGAGTTAAATTAAGGAAACTTACTATCTCTGTAATGTGGATAATGACAATTTCAAAGCCCCCAGTTGGGGCACATTTTATTGCATTTAAATGGAGACTGTTAAAATTTTCTCACCATAAGTTATCTCTTTGGTATGAAAGGTTATTCTGCACTTTTTTATTCTGTGTATTCTGAGCATGTAGATAACAATGGCAATGTCACCCCCTCCATGACCATGAAGAGAGAATCATATGCTAAGTTAACTGAGATGAATGAATGTGGCTGAAATCATACAGTTGTCCAACATACCATTAACATTAATATAGCTGTAATTGCGAGAAGACAAAGAGCACAATTCAGCCTCTGCATGAACACATGGACAGGGTCAGATCAATCGACCATATGGCACAAACAAAATAAATCCATTGTCCATACACTGTAAAAAGTGGTGACCTGCAATTTTTAGCCTACAAGAGCAAATTCTGTTGCTAAGACAGGAGTTACAGTCTCTCTTGGACAAAGAGGCCATAGAACATGTTCCCCTTCCAGTGAGAGATTCAGGTTTTTACAGCTGCTATTTTCTGGTCCCCAAGAAGGACATGGGGTTGCATCCTATTCTTGTTCTATGTCTTTTGAACCGTTTTCTGCAGACTTACAGGTTCAAAATGTTGACATTGAAGCTTAATGTGTCTCAAATTCAATCCAAAGATTGGTTTGTCACAATAGACCTGAAGGATGCATACTTTCATATAGAGATATTGCCTGTTCTCAGAAAGTTCCTGCTTGGGGGTGAAGTTTACCAATATCGGGTTCTTCCTTTTAGTTTAGCCTTGGCTCCTCACACCTTCACTTAGTGCATAGATGCAGCTCTGGCTCCGTTGCAACTCCAGGGCATTCGTGTACTAAATTACATCGACGATTGGTGACTGACTAATATTAGCTCAGTCGGAGGAGTTGGCGGTTCAGCATCACGTTATTGTCCTCACTCATCAATGGAACCTGGGTTTAAGTTTAAACCACAAGAAAAGTGTGTTGTCTCTGAGTCAGAGAACCACTTTTCTTGACGTAGTTTCGGACTCAACTACGATGTGGGCACAGATGTCTCAGACTCGGGTAGAGTCTGTTCTTGCCATGGTGGGCAGCTTAAGGCTAGGTCAGGAGATTTCCATTCATCAATGCCAGACAGTTTTGGATCTTATGGCTATATGTAATACCATTGAGCTTGCTGAGAGCTTTCCAGTGGTGGCTCAAGAATAAGGGGTTCCACCCTCTATAAAATCTCCTGCGTATGATGAGTGTTATGTGCTAAAGACTTTGTACCCTTTCTATTTGGAGGAGTCCCTGCTTCTAACCATGGGTCCCTCTCTCGGGTCATGTTGCCATTGCAAGACCATCACGATGGATGCCTTACATCTGGGGGGGGGGGCTCATGGACACTGGGAAGGTCCTCATCTCCTGTGGAACAAAACTGCCTGGAAATGAGGGCTGTGTTTCTGGTGTTGCAGCACTTCCTCCCAGACCTCAGGGGCTACCATGTGTTGGTATGGACAACACACAGTGGTCTCCTATATAAATCACAAGCATTTGCGTCCCCTGTTTAGGCTGGTGCAGCAGATCCTGCTCTGGGTGGATGGCAAACTGCTCTCCCTGAGTGCAGTTTACATCCCTGGTCACCTGAATTTGGGAGGAGACATGTTGTGGCAGGGGCTGAGGCCCGGGGAATGGCAACTCCATCTTCAAGTTGTGGAGTCCATATTACAGAGGTACGGCCGGGTGGAAGTGTATCTGTTTGCCTCAGAAGAGTCTACAGACTGTCCTCTCTGGTTCGCCCTCAATCCTCCAGCTTCCCTGGAGCTGGACGACATGGTCCAGACTACTAGTAAGCCCTGGTTCGGGGGCTTAGGATCTCTCCTGAAAGGCTCTCCTTGGGAGATTCCGATGAGGAGGGACAGGTAATCTGCAATTGTCACCAACATTTCCACCTTGTATAGAACATAAAATTTAGTGGTATAAATGAATGAATTTAGGGTGATTTAGCAATATTAAATATTTATTTTGACTTGAATAAAAGCAGTTAATTTAGTTATTACTTTTTAATTTAGTTATAATGTAACAAATAAATTCATTATAATTTATCTTTTTTTATTTTTTATTTAGTTATTTATTTTTCCAATGTTAATTTACAAAATTAAATTAAATTTGACAAGGCTGTTATTAAAAACAAAACAAACAAACAAACAAACAAACAAAAACATAAGCATACACTCTAAAAAATGCTGGGTTAAAAACAACCCAAGTTGGGTTGAAAATGGACAAACCCAGCGATTGGGTTGTTTTGACCCAGCAGTTGGGTTAAATGTTTGCCCAACCTGCTGGGTAGTTTTATTTAACCCAACAATTGTTTACAAATTACTATATGTCTGGCTTAAAATGAACCCAAAATAGGTTGGAAATTAAAAATCAGACTCATAATTACTAGAGGCAACAATAATAATCAAAAAGATGAGCATTTATTAATAAGCAATTTAATAAATGTTTATTGTTTAAATATTATTCAAAAAAAATATTAATAAATGTTTGTTTATTAAACATATTAATAAATGTTAATTTCCAACATATTTTGGGTTCATTTTAAGCAAGAAATACAGTAATTTTTAAACAATATTTGGGTTAAATAAAACTACCCAGCAGGTTGGGTAAACATTTAACCCAGCCGCTGGGTTTGTCCATTTTCAACCCAACTTGGGTTGTTTTTAACCCAGCATTTTTTAGAGTGTAAGCATAAATTATTTTTAAATAATTGTTTTAATAAATAAATAATACATAAATCAAATGATTTTAAAGCTTTGCACATCAGTGATTGAATAAGGAGGGGAAAAAAACCCCTTAATCTACAACTCACCGTGTCATTTATCAGTGTTAGTTATTCTGTCTAACAGTGATAAATGACATATGATCAGAAACAATGTTTTAATAAGGTATCAGCTGAAGAATTTTGAACTTATTTGTTAAATTTTGCACCTTACTTTAATATGCCCTAATTTGTACCATGAATCCATATCATCAAGTCTGGTTATAATAGATCAAAGATGGTTATAAAAGTGCCTAATCATAGAAAATACATCTATTGTACTATAAATGTATTACTTTATATCTATTACTGGGATGTTAATATACAGGCTACGGTATGTATAAAGTGAAAATATAGAACAGCATCACATTTCTGTGGAATAAAGATAATATAATATTTAAAATGTTCGAGAAGAGCATTTGGCACAGCTCCCTTGCCTGAACATTTAAAGCGGGATAGAATAAAATGTTTATCCGAAAATCTTGTGTGGGCAAACAAAATTATCACTTTAAAACATATCCCAGCGGATGGTCTTTTCAAAGGCAGCTCCATATTTACTTGTCAAAAGAGCATGCATTTATCATGCGATATGTGTGCTTGCATTGTCCAACCCCATCTATTTTTTCCATGTCCAGTTAATGGGTGTCTAAAATTAGGCAAGGAGCCTTTGTAAAAAGGGTCAATGATTTTTAAGGGTATCCATTGCACTAAAACTATTGCCTTATTACCCACAACTGCTTTACACTGCAGGCTTAGATTAAGATGAACCTGAGAGGGGATTGGGTGACTGCGACGTTCAGGTTTTTGTCCATTTAAAAGTGTCTCCTCCCATTTCATATTCACCGCACTCCATTAATCTTTCAGATATATTTCACTCATCTGCAGTTCTGTTCTCATCCTGCTTTCCGGTTCACTTACAGATACACTGATGGTTTTAAAATGTGTGACAGTCTTGAAAATTAGGGGCACAAGAGGACAGAGGTGACTGAATATATTACCACTGACTTGCAAGCTACGTCTATATATAATATTTGTTATTTTGTATAACACCTGAGTAGTTCAATTTTCGCATACCTACATGTGACTCCTGGTGAACAAATCCATGCAGAGTTACCCTATTCTGCGAGCTGGAAAGTTTTATAGTTGCACAATCTTTTCAACTCCCTCTTCCTAGGGCAACAGCTAATAGGAAAATAAGAGAAGGTGTTGAAAAATTGAGCAGCTGTGACTGTAAATAAAGTTTATGTGGCAGAGAAAATGTAGCGTTTCCTCCATCACCAGGGAAACAGTGGAAGTAGTTAATCCCTCGAGGCGCTGTCGTCACACTCCTGTATGTCACAAATCCGTTTATGGATACAGGTAGACACTTCCTTGATTAACTTATCTTTTCATGCCATTGTTTAAAACGGAATATAAAATTATTTCACGATCTAATCCACTGAGGATGTTTTCCCCTCCAGTTCTACACACCAACATCCTGATTTAATAATACTTTTACTAGACATGCAACACTTCTGCTGGTTCACAAGTGTGAATGTGGAATATGAAAGACTTGAAATGCTATAGGTCTTGCTTGTGTCTCAATAAGAAAATGATACCAAACCTGAATAAATAATGGTCCAATAAACAATAAAAATGTTAATCAAGAACATATAAAAATTCTAAATTACAAATAAATAATATAATATAATATAATATACAACCATGTATACAGCTATATCGCACAGCTATGAGTGTGATATTGCTTTATACAACAGTTTGACAGCACGAGTAAAAAAACACAAAAAAGTGTCTTAAAAACCCTCTTTTGTGCAGAACTACTTCCTTCCAACACGGATTCAAATCTCATATTGACAGTTTATCAGTTTTGACCAAGCCTCTGTTACTAATTCTAAAACATCACTTTAGAACTAGTAATGAAGGAACGTTGAGTCGCTTCATTGAAGCTTATTGTATCATGTAGAGTAGAGTATTATGGTATTATGAGAGAGATTGATTAAACGAGTGTATTACCTGCATCTGATATAGCATTCATTCTTCAGGTCGATGTCCCTATAATATTATATCCATTATAAAAAAATCACTTTGAATGTCCACTGAGGAAAGCGATGTCTTTGTCTTTGTCCTTTTAAAAGATTTCCCATGACAGCGCTAAAACAACTTGCCTGTTCACAACCAGTCCCTTTCAATTTGCTACTGACTCACTCATAATGACAGTCTTTGCCACCATTTAATGGTGTAATAATGTAACTTTCACTGAAGTCACAATCACAATCACTAACGGACCCTTTTTCAATACCAATTATGGCAAAAATATATATATTTATTGAACAATACCATTACAGTTAAATTGACAATATGAAATAAACGCAAGCAAACAATTCAGTCAAATGTACAAAAGCAGCGCTCTAGTACAGGATTTAAGTTAAATATAGCCTAAATTATGAAAGTAAATTTTCCCCTTAACCCAAATTGATTTGCATCTGGAACAAATAACATGTTAATAAGACATTGCCCGTTTTATATACCCCAAATGAATTATATCTCATGTTAACCACTATCTATATAAGAGCTAGCGGCAAATTCCCGAAGGACTGGTTGAGATTAAGCTGTTCTCTGCGGGTACATGAGCTCTGAATGGCCGCTGGAGCTCACATCTGCGAAAGCGTCTAAATAAAATTGTAAAACAGGCGCTTTGTTTATATATGAGTCACATATTGGAGGTCTAAATAACTACATTCTCACCTAAAAAACTCTTAAAACTACATTTCGTGACACAACGACAGTAGTATTTGTAAAAAATATGGTGGATTTGCTCAACCGCCATGACAGTCGCTGCAAGCGGGGTGATACAAACCGTAAAATGGTTCCAGTGCTGATACTGGGGGAATATCACACGGCTCTCAGCCAATCGGATTTGAGAACCATAAAACACTGTTGTACAAAATATAATTGCCTATAATATAAAACTGATCACATATTGTCACCCATTACGTGCACATACTCTCAATATTGCCATATTTAAGTCATCTGAAGCAGTGCAGAATTTCAGGTAATATATACCAACAATTCTGCACTGTTCTTTTCACAGTACCGCAAATTATTCTTGCATACAGACAGCTTGGCTCAACACAGACACCTGCTCAACAAGACAATCTGTCATTTTCACTAGACAAACACTGTCAATCTTGCAAGCCAAAGTTTTGTCTTTTAGCACTAAGTTTGGTGCATATTCCAGCTTAATCTGGACAGAACCGTCCACTCAGACACAAACATGTCATCTATCTGACGTTCAACCACCAAATCACACGTTTCTTGATATTACATGACATTTTGAGTTGAGCAATAGTGCATTAAAACTGATCGTTTGGCACATATGTGTGGATATCTCATTTAGCTCAAACTATCTGCCACAAACAAAACTCTTGAATCTTTACAAGATTTAATAGCACAATCTAAGCAAGCAAATGGGGGCACATATACATGTACAGTACATTAGAGCTATCAATAAATTAACCTCATTTTACATGTTGAAATTAATCTCTAATTATAGCTTTTTGATATACTCTCTAATTTAAAATCAAATGACAAAACAAAACAGTTCTAATTAAATGTGATTACTGTGCTAAATTACATTATTTATACATGTAACAATTGATGTATTATTTCTATACTGGGCATGCACTGATTTCTTTCCGCTTCGAGCGCAAACTAGTTTGTTGCTGAACATTAGCTATTGTCTCACAAGGACTGAAGTGCACACATTGAGTGGACTTCCCTGAGGCAGAGCAGGAACGCTCTTCTTGTTGATTTTTGCCACTTTGACAGATATGATTTCCGTACTAGTGCATAGGACAGGGTCTTATAGTTTAATTTAAGCCATTCTTACCCGAGGTTAGAATGTAGTCACTAGAATGAGCATTTGAACATGAGTAGAAGTGACATATTTTCCACTTACATAGCTTAGACAGAAAAAGACAGGCAGGGCTCCATGATACTTTCAAAAAAAAAGAAAAGTTTAATGGTCAAGTTTAGTGTTGTTAAAACTTGAATATTGTCTTTACTGTTAATGTGTATATGCAAAAGCTCTATCATGTATGTATCTTTGGAAACTTGCATAGTGACAACTGAATCAAAAGTACTACATCAGCTTGATAAAAACCATTTAAAAATGGTACTACACTTATATCAGGGTTTCCAACATTGTTTTCCAACATTGTTTTTTAAGTACCCTCCGGCTCAAGTACTCCTTCATCAACATTAATCTAGAAACGTGCTCCTCTTAACTCATATTATACTAAACAATTTATGCTGTATTGGTTCCAAGCTGAAGAATGCAATATTTGACCCACTAGCATCACCAAATATTATTGCAAATACAACAGTTTCAATAAATCCAGAGATTTCTTCAAGTTTCATCATGCTTCCCATGTCTTATTGATTTCTTTAAGCTGTGAACATGGATTGACAACCCCATTCAAACATTTGATTTCAAGGAACCAGAACATCATAAAGACAACAGAGGGAGACCTCAAACATGGCAATGATCAGACTGTCTTGTGTAGTCATTGAACTCTGAAGGGCCCAAAGAGGTTGGAGGGCATCAGTATCTCTTCAGTCTGGCTTGTTAGTGGTATAATTGTAATTTGCTCAACTGCAGAAAGTGCCTGCGGTAAATGGTTAATAAAAAATGTACGAGTCAAGTCTTTTATATTCCCTCAATGAGTCCAAAATTATGATCATTTTGACAAGACCCTGCACACACCCCCAACCCCCCTTTTTTTGTGCAAAAAAATGTGGGGGAAAAAACTTGAATGGAACTGCTTGTATCTCAGTTAACGCCATTATTTACAGTAAACACATTTATCAAAAGCACATATGGTTTGCTCTCATCTGATGGCTAAGTCATTAAGCATTGCAGTGGTTTCTTCCAGTTAATGAAGTGAGATAGTACTAAATTTTAAATTTTTAGTGATGAAAAGAATTTATTGAAACTGTTCTCAACCTCATTTCATTCACTGCACTCATTTTAGGTGGAGGGCGTAAACAAGCAAGCCGTTTCTGCCCGCCGCACACCGCCTCTGGTCATACTGCAACGAAAGCCCTGAGATTTTACATTATGCCTTAAAAAAGTCAAATTAACAGCATCCTGGCTATTAAATTGTCATGAAATATATTAATAAGCATTGATTCTTGCCCCCCCCAAAAATAAAAAAATTAAAATACCTACAGGATATCAGAGATATTTTAATCCCTCACATTATCTCAACAGAATTAATATAAAATGGCTTTGTTGTGTTCTGTATAGGTTGGATAATAAACGACATTTGCAGAGATGAAGGTGTCCATCAATACTGAAACTTACGGTTACATGAAAAGTTTTTCCTTTGCATTTTTCACTTACAGATGGCAACATTGTCAAAACGATCCCTGTTCACATGGATCACAAAAAAATGATGTATTATTCATGCCAGGCCAGTAGATGGCGATGTCACTTTGTAAAGAAACACTACACACCTATGGTCACCCTTTTCACAAATTAAATTTTTTTGTAGTTTACACAGGTGATAATGGTATCATTTTCAAAAACATGCACTTTTTAAAAGTTAGCATTTTCAGGCCCCCAAAATGCCGTGTAAACGAACAGCCAAAATGCATAAAAAGTTTTTAGTTTTTAGTTGAAAAGGTGTCGTATAAATGGCTCCTTATTCTTGCATCTGTTTCAAATAGTTTATATATGGCAATTATAAATGTTTCTAATTATTCAGAGCTCACAGGCAACTACGGTATAGTAAATATGTTAGACACCAATCAAGCCAAAAGGTTTATTTTAGATTAGATTATAGTTGGTCTTTATTATGAATGTTTCCACATTAAAAGGTAATCACACCATTAATGCTGGCAGATGCACTTAATATTCAATGTGTTAGAGGAATTTGTTTAATTAAACATTAAAGACAGAACACACTTAAAACTATGAATAATGGACACCAGTGTGGCTACACTC
>RJVU01035834.1:1102012-1116032 GCA_003731715.1 Anabarilius grahami
CTACCCCTAAACCTAACCATCACAGGAAACTGTGCACACTTTTACTTTCTCACAAAAACTCATTCTGTATGATTTATAAGCCTTTTGAAAAGTGGGGACATGGGTAATGTCCTCATAAGTCACCTCTTTTTGTAATACATATGTCATACCCATGTCATTATACACATTTGTGTCCTGATATGTCACAAAAACGCGCACACACACACACACACACACACACATACTGTGTGTATATATATATATATATATATATATGATCTAGAAGAAATTACATTGTATATTCTAAATCAAAATAATATGATTTAGTAAGACATAATAAGACATGAAACGGTTGAAATAATAAATCAAAGGAAGTACTAAAAAGCAGATGTGGATGATTATTATTATTATGCTGTATGCTTTTCACTGTGAGAGGCGCTTTATAATTTCCCTTCCATAAGCCTCCCACTACAGGACAGTCACGACTGACATCAATAGGAAGGGTTTGCTCAGGTTCTCTTTGAGAGTATTACATTTACATTAATGTTTATCCGTTGTGCCGATCGGTCTGTATTCCTCTAAATTTAATTCAAAGACCAAGAGATTTGTCAGGAATTCTAACTTATGTTTTATACATTATACATGCTCCTTTCAAGTACAGCCATAAATATATTACAGACCTAATGCAGATGTAAATCAGTGACAACGCTGAAGAGGAATGCATTATACAGGGTCTTCTGAAAGTACTCACCCCCAAAGCATAGATTTGGACCCTTACTGTTTTAAAGGAAGTGAATTGCCCTTAAACCCTGTGATCTAAACACAGCATCTGTAGTTATTTTTTCAGTCCTCCCCTTACTAGTTGTTAAACATTTCAATAGGGCAGATGCTATCTGCACTAAGTGTAAATAGCATCTAATTGCTATTTGCACTTAGTGTTACTTTGTGTTGGGACGTGCTGATCCATATGTTTGGTCTTAAAGTGACAGTAGCCTAATATACATTAATGTCATTAGTGTCATTAATGTTATGTGAATCAAACAAAAGATAAAATAACTTACTGCTCTTGACTAAATATTGAACAAGTTATGAAGTAAAATATATAGCTTCCACCAGACTGCCTTCCGTATTCAATGTACAAAGAAAGTGTAAAATGGCGTCACGTCAATTAAGCTTTTTCCGTAAGTTAAATGGGGAAGGCATAGGACGTAGCGTAAGCTTTTTGAACTGCGAGAGTTTTACACTTTCTTCGTAAGTTGAATACAGAAGGCGGTCTGGCGGAAGCTAGATGTTTTACTTATTTTTTTACACAAACAGCTTTGCTTCAGAAGGCCTTTATTAACCCCCCGGAGCCGTGTGGAGTACGTTTATGATGGATGGATGTGGATGGAGACACTTTCTTCAGCTCATACTCGTTGGTATCGCTCACTGCCATTATAAAGCTCGGATGCGTCAGGATATTTATTAATATACCTCAGATTGTGTTCATCAGAAAGAAGAAAGTCATATAGGATAGCATGAGGGTGAGTAAAGCTTGGGCTAATTTTCATTTGAAAGCGAACTAATCCTTTAACTAAAACTAAAATAAATAAACTACATAGAATAAAAATTACAACCACAAAATTATCAAAACTATCAATGAAAATGAAAACTGAAAATATAAAAATAAAAACAAATAAAAAATATTATTGAAAAAAAAAACTAGCAGTATCTCAATGATATTAACATAATATAACATGATAAAACACTTTTATTGTCTTTTATTAACACTTTTATTACTTTTATTTATTTTTATATCAACATAAAGCACTCTCAGTTTTATAACTGGTCACATCTCTGATTTATTTCTTCTCGTCTATTATAAAATATAATGCTTATTATATGTTGCCTTCAAAACTGTTATTTTAATTAATAAACTTTTTTTTTTGCCTACAGAATGGTGTAGTTATGGGACCTGCCAGCAGGGGCTAAGTGTTTACAACAGTTTATTATCGGCTTTACACAGCTGTGACCTTGCCCATACCCTCTTGTGGATTAAACTAGAGTGACCATGCTGTGACGACAAGAGTTTTTTTAGGTATTCAATAAAGCAGCATATTAAAGCATTCGGTGGCGTAAAGCTGTTAGAAATGCTGTACGTATTTTCAAAATCTGTCCAGGCATACTTAAAATACAGTCGAAGAAGGTTATTTCACTTATTTTCAGTCCTCTAGCAAACCTCCTACTTATCAGTGAATGATGGAGAAAGACCTTAACAGATAATTTATTTATAAATCAAACCCAGATGGGACATGTGCAGTCATTTGCACTCGTTGTATAGCAGAATTTAATTATCATCAAAGCTTAAAAAGTTTTAAAAAGTGTGAAGCTCATTAATTTCTATAAAGATTGAGTTCTGCACACAATTTAGGCTGTTGAAAGGAGGTGAAGGCACATCAATGTATTTAAAAAAGAAAAGAAAAAGAAAAATATATATTTAATCATTTAAAATACATTGCAAAAATAGAAATACATGGCAGGTCTGTCCTAAATTAGAATGTAAGTACTGTGATTATGCTAAAGGTTAAAATTTTAGGACAAATGACTGAAGTTGTATTAATGAGTGAGCCATGGAGCAGAAAAGCTCTTAATATGAGTCATTAATTAATAGCTTAATTCCTCTGAGTGAAGAAGTGATTTGAAGCTCATTCCATTGAAGATTATTTCAACTTTTGGAGAATATTTGAACAGTTTTGTGTAAAAAAGTCTGTGTGTAAATGCTATCCTCTGCCTTAGGATGTACATACATAACAAATCATTGATTTTAATTTGAAAACACATCAGTAATATTTAAATTGATATCAGCAAAACAATACTTTACACACGATATAACTCCAATATGCTTCAAAACAGCTTCCAGCCATATCAAAGATTGTCACTGGTTATGTTTTCCCGTTGTCTACAGTCCTTAACTATAAAGGACATCATGCACTTGTGAAAACATGCACGCACTTTGAAACAAATGGCAAAACGACAGATGACAGGTGACTAAAGGAATAAAATCTTTGAGATTTCAACCTTATTTGTCTTGATATTATTTTGGAACATTTTCCACTGGAGTAGCTTTAAATAAATACTCAAAATGTTTATTTATAGCGTATTAAAAATACAAGTAAACAAATAAAAAGAAAATAATGCTGTCAAATCAATATCCTTATAAAATTATAGTCGTCATAGAAAAATAGGTAAAGATGAATTTTGTCTGCTTGCCTTGTATTGTGACAGTTGCCAGACCAACAGAATCTGGCATCATGGTAACCGTTGGTTATGACCTTGCCAACAGGATGCCTAGGGCAACTAAGTGCATGAGTCGAGTGGTAAATCTCATTTCACATATTTGGTAGTTTGGCATGTTATCATGCCTACAGGAAACTCTCTCTCACACACACACACACACCCAAAGCCAAACTTATAATAGCCAAGCCCAAAAATGATTAATTCTTTATAAATATAGTAAAAAAAAAAAAAAGTATTTTATGACTCTCTGGATTGCCTCTGATTGGTCAATTGTACATTATACATATAGTATAATATTTATAGTTATATAGTAATATAATGCACAGGAAATTTTAAATATTCATTATCAAATAAGTCAAATGAGCTCAGTTTCATATAAGAAATCCTCAATAGGATTCTTTAGAAACTGTGCATGATGTGCGCTGATCATTTTACATATAAAAGTGACAATGACAATTCATGGTCACCTAACACCTACACAAGTTAATGTCTTATTAATTAGACATTTAATCAATATTTTACAAATTAGCCTATCAATATGGTCAAGCTGTCAATGACCCAGGCACTTAACCTTTGCAAAGGTTAAATCTTTTCTTAATCAGCATGGCATGTCTTTAAGATAGAGTGGTATAGAAAGCCTATGAGTTCTACCAGTATGTGATGACATCTTTGTTTTACAAACGTGATGTGGACATCTGGATGAGGGGAGTGTTCACAGAAATGCTGGATGTGATGCCACAAAATGTTGAAATATTATTAAGGTTATACATTTATTTATTTAGTACTTTTTACTGTACTGAAGTAAAACGGATACAGCTCTGTATTCTACTAAACTAAAATTGCAGCTGTACACTATCAGTCAAAAGTGTGGTGTGAAATGGAAGTTGCTATAGTCTTTTCTTCCATATTGTGACGTACATCTGAATAAAATGGCATCTCCAAAAGGAAAAAAAATATAAGATGGGACTTTTGTCCATTGTGAATTGGTTTGCTATTGCTGTAGTGTCATGTGAGTGAAAGATTGTCCCGCCCTCACGCCAGTAAACACATCATCAGAGAAGAGAAGACACTGCAAGAGGGAGGGGAGTTATTTTGATTAAAGATTAAAAGGGCACATGAAATAAATAAATAATGATGTGCACAGATAAAAAGTCATGTCAATTATGATTTTGTGGATTTTTGTTGTTGTTGGTTTCTGAAAGAAGTCTCTTATGCTAACATATACCAATAATAATTTATAATAAATGAGCAACAAATCATATTATATTGCATATCATAATAATATAAGCATATTATAATGATTTCTGAAGGATCATGTGACACTGAATATACTGGAGTAATGATGCTGAAAATTCACAGAAGCATATGACATATTTACAATATATTCAAGTTTCAGATTTCACAATATTACTGTTTGTATTGTATGTTTTAATAACATTTCAGAGATTTCCTTCAAAATATTAAAAACCTTAATTATTCAGGTTATATCAGTGGATGTATATAAGAAGTAAACACATGCTTGTTTGCATTTCATATACAGTATATAGCATATATCACAAGACAGACACATAATTAAAAATAGCATATAGCAGCTCCCCTACTATAATAAAAAAAATCTCCTTCTCTTATTATATATTTTTTTTCTCCTTCTCAATAATGGGAGATGCTTCCTCTGTATTACATACATCCCTGCCACAAGCTTTCATATAGGAGTGAGGACAAAAAGAAGTGAGGACATCACCACTGTAAACAGTGCCTTTGTTTTATACAACCTTCCCAAATGGTAGATTGTTATAGTATGTTAAATGTTAACTGCTATAAAAGGCTTTGTTATGTTTCATGTTTTGTTTTAGTTAACGTTTATTTTCTTTCAGACATTATAATTATCATAACTCCACATAGGGACACAGACGCTACATAATTGTATAAAAAAACAAAAAAACAACTATGTTGTGACTAGAAAAGCTCCACGCAGTTTTATCAGGCTTTGTATGAATTTTAATGGGAATACAATTGCTGCATTTACATGTTAACTGGCTTGCGAGGCCCTAGAGAGCTTAATCAGAAGAAAGGTACTCCAAAATACTTAAGACCGAACATTAGCATAGATGTTGCCTGTCCCCCTTGACTGGCAAATCAAAGCTGGATTTTTCATGCAAAAAACTTTTTTTTTTTTTTTTTCCTGAGCATTCCATGTTTGTCAATAGTTGACCTTTGGACAGGCATCTTGGCAATTAGCAAAATAGATTTGAAGATTCTTTCAAATATCAGCACTAATTAGACTGCATTTACATTAGTGGTCCAAAAATATGTTGTCAAAAGCTTGTTCAACACCTGGGGTCTTTTTCACACATACATATTTTTGTTCTTTGAATTCAGCAATTGATTAATAGGCAGGGAATTAACATGCATACATTACAAAGTCTGATTTTGCAGAATCTTAAACAATTCCAACCCAATCTGACGGCAATTTGTACATATTTTACGAGGTGGCTAATTCGTATGACCTCACTCGTATGAATTTGTACGTTTTTTGCTAAATCATACGTATTTTACGAGTTGCCAAATTCGTATGAATTCGTACGAATTACCAACCCCAAACCCCGCACCTAAACCTGGGGTTTAGACAAATTGAATGAATTCGTACGAGTGAGGTCGTACCTGTGAGGGGGTATGAATTAGCCTCCTCGTAAAATACGTTTGAATTGGTCGTGAGATAGCGTTGACAATTCTCATTAATTCTGTCATAATCTTTATGTTTAAAATTTTGCAAAATCCTTTTCCCACTTTAGATATTACAAACTCCATGCAACCGGTTCCCTATTATGCCAGAATAAAAAGTGCGTAAATACATACATACTAGGGGTTTAATGGTATTCGTTCGGAACAGTACGGTACAGACGTCAGGTTCGGTTCATGCAGTCACACAACGAATACAGTTAGTCACAAGCGATCCACACTCCAACCCAGAAGGGGGTGCACAGTAAGGCCGTGTGTCCACCAAAGCATTTTTTCCAATGGCTAGCTTACTTTTCCAATTGTTTTCAATGGGAGCGCCACGTTTTTTTTAAACGCCAGGAGTGCAAAGAGGCGGTGAGCGTCTTTTTCATGCTCAAGCGCTGAGTGCTCAGTGTTTTTTACCGATCGCCTTGAGTTGAAGAATGTTCAACTTTGATTAAAACGCTGCGCTCAACACTGTCACTTTTTAGCCAGCCTTCCAATCAGAGTGGAGGAGGGGCGGGACAAACATTCTTGCTGTACAACGACATCAACAAGCAGAGAATGGAACAAGATGGATGAGGAATTAATATTGCTGGTCTCCGAACATACATAGCAAGTACTCTAAATTGTGTCGATATTTTAAGTCTGAAACAAATTACCTGCAAAATCAATTATAAGTAACGGTGCTGCGGATATTCTGTATCACAGCAACAAAGCGTCTCAACTGAAAAAAAAACCCCACTGCGCTGCTGAAGCACTCTCAAGCGCTCACAGATAAGTGTTTTAAGCAGAGCGCTTAGCATTTTTAGACACCTTTGGTGTACACATGGCCTAATTCAACACTGTTTGCTACCAGTAAAAAGTGCAGAAGAAGAGACAATCTATGAATATGTTAACATGTAATCTCTCAACCAGTGTATCAACTGCAGAAAGATATCAATAAAACAGCCTGAGAATAATATCTCACATAGCATAACATTTACCTCAGGCAAGTCATTTAGTGTCCACAGCATGTTTGAAATGAACTCTAGAGGGGAGCATTTTACTAAATATATGCACTATATTAGCTTAAATATTAATTATATTAACTTTACCTGTTCGTAATGTCTTGATTATTTAATGTATGTTTAAATAAATTTGTCATGAAAACAAGTTATGACAGTAACTGTGTAGAAAATTAACTTTATAATTGGATTTAGATGTTAATGCAAAACCTGCCTTATGTGCAATTTACATGTTTTATTGTTGTTGTTGTTTGTTTTGTTTTTTTTGAGTGTTGATTATTACATCTAAAAATAAATAGTAACTTTTTTGTTAATTGTAACCTCTTTTGTGTAAGTAAGGGCTCCCTATATAGTTTACAGCATTAAAAAAAGCATTTTTTTTATCCTTAAGAAAATTTGAATATTTAATAATTTTAATAATAATTGCGATTGAATTTAATTACAATAGAGAGGAACATCTGATCAAAAAACACAGATTAATAATAATAAAAAAGCAGTTTTATGTTTAGATGTCAGCACAGCAGGGGGGCTGTACCGAACCCGTACCGTACCGTGACTTCAATACCGAGGTATGTACTGAACCGTCATGTTTGTGTACCGTTACACCCTTAATACATACATTTTGCAAAATGCTTTCTTTTTATTTTATAAGAATTTTAACAGTATTTTATATTGTTTTAATCTCAGATGTTCATTGTGGGCCAGACTTTTAGACCCCTCTGTACAGAACGTCTGATGAATTTCTTTCTATGATAACGCTTTGTGACTTTTCCGGGTAACTGTCAGGATAGGCTTTTCAGTGTGCTGTCACCTAGAGGAGGAAGTTACCTCAGAGCTGCCTGGCTGGGGCCACTGAGAGCCCACAAGGGAAGTGAGAGACAAATGCTAGTAAATAACCAAAATGACAGATCCAATCCTATATGTATTACCCAAATAGAGATGGATTGTTGCAGAGGCAAACCAAATATTAATAAATAGATGTGGTGCTTAGATGTGACGATAGCGGCAGCATTAAACCCATTTATCTTCCACTTTGCTTTTCGTCCTGGCAGTATTATTTCTCATCAGTCAGCAAGTCCAATGTCAAGCGAAGCTCAGTCCGGCAATAGAAGAATGTCAGGCAGATCTGAGCGAGTCCGGCCACCCTGCCTGTTGTCAATCAATGACAATCCTCGGCTAATGAACATATAACAAGCTTTGAAAGTGGTGAGTAATTAAATCTTCTGTTCATGAAAAGATCCTCAGAATAGCTGTTGACAAACTGTGGCTTGTCTGTCCAATATACAGTAGCACAAAGGAAAAAAAAAAACCTTCAATATAAAGTTATAAACATTATCAAATAAGTAAAGTCCAAGCCTGGAAAAAACTGAGTAGGATGCTTTAGAAACTGGGCTAAAATAAAGAATATTTTAAATGTAATACAACAAATGAAATTCAGAACTGACATCCATTAATCTGACATTATAAACTAGTAGGATCTCAAACAAAAATGGTTGTGTAATCAGCATTTTAATTGAGTCTTAATGATTGCAATTAGCAGATAACAAAAGTGAAGAGTCAGCAGCACTTGATTGACATAGAAAACAAAGATTAAAGGATTTTGGTGCAGAAACATTGATCTACTTTAAGAACAACTGCACTTGCGAATATGAAGGTTTTATAAGTTGCCTTCTTCAGCTGTGGATTTCAGAAAACTTCATGAAGTTTACTTAACATTTATTGTTATGTGAACATACAGGCCAAGGTTTTTTGACAAGTTTCACTCATTTTAGTTTAGCTAATGATGCTAAATTCAACAAATAATAACAACAAACCCACAAATGAACAGAAATGAGAAATAGGACATGAATTATTATACAGTTTTGAGTGTCAAATACTAAAAAGCATGAATAGTTTATCACCAAAGAATATATTTGTAAGTTATTCTTGTAACCCAGAAAATGTTTGTTTTATAGATACAGTACATATTTGATGAAACAGTGCCATCTGAGACCAAAGCAAAGCATCCTGTTTGAAATCAACAAACATGAGCTTTGTTTGAGAAGTCTAGGGCAGGGCTGTTTTTGTTTGAATCCGTTTGTTGCCGCACTAGCAGTGACAGCCAGAGATGCAGCAGTGTCTGAATTCTCAAGAAATACAAACCAAACAACTTTTATCAATAACTTCTCGAATACAAAGTTTAGATTTCTTATGTTTTACACAACTCTAATATTAGTAATCTGGTAAAAGCATCTATCTCCATTGAAGTCCATTAAAAATACCATTGTTTTCTGAAATACGTAAGAAACATATACACTACTGTTCAAAAGTTTGGGGACAGTAATCATTTTGGCATTTTTTAATGTTTTTGGAGGATGTTGCTTATGCTCACCAAGGCTGAATTTATTTAATGAAAAATACAGAATAATCAGTAATATTGCAAAAAAAAAGTTTTTTTTATTTTTTATTTTAAATTGAAATTGCTGAATTTTCAGCATCAT
Source organism: Anabarilius grahami (assembly GCA_003731715.1). Lineage (NCBI taxonomy): Eukaryota > Metazoa > Chordata > Actinopteri > Cypriniformes > Xenocyprididae > Anabarilius > Anabarilius grahami. The sequence goes on from RJVU01035834.1 coordinate 1,111,473, forward strand.
TACTCCAGTATTCAGTGTCACATGATCCTTCAGAAATCATTCTAATATGCTGATTTGCTGCTCCAGAAACATTTCTTATTATTATTGTTATTATGTGTATCTTCAAAACAGTAGTGCTGCTTAAAATGTTTGTGGAAACCATGTGTGGCGACCAGGGCGGGCGAGAGCCGGGAGGGAACGGCGCGAGGCCGGTGGCGCGAGAGTTAACGAGCTACACCTGCGAGGCGCGCCGGCCTCGAGTCTCTCACGGAGGAGCTTTGTTGAATGTTCGCCGGTTCCCGCCTCCTTCTTCCCATATATACGAACTGTGTTACATTGGTGCTGAAACCCGGGAGGAAGGAGGGACATGCTGTCGGAGAGCCCTCGTGGCTGAGGGGGATCGCGGTGCTGCGGAGTCTCTCGCGGTCTTCACTCCCGCGCTGCCTGAGGCGGTGGTACTGGAGCCTGGTGAAAGGTGGGACGGAGACCCGGATGCCGTGCTCCTGGGACGAGGTGGGGTGGCTGCCGTCCAGGAGGGAGTGGAGGAGTCGCCGCCGTCTGCCGTGCTCCTGGGACGAGGTGGGGTGGCTGCCGTCCAGGAGGGAGCGGAGGAGTCGCCGCCGTCTGCCGTGGGCCGGAGCCTGCTACCGTCCGCCATGAAGGGGAGGAGCAGGGGACGGGGGACTCGCTGCCGGCTGCCAGGAGGCGGTCGAGGATCGGGCCGTCCACCGAGGAAAAGCCTCTCGGCAGGCTGAGGACCGAGCGGCAAGTGTGTCTGGGAACCGGACCCAGAATTTTTTTTTTTTCTTTTTCCTCTCTCCCCTCTCTCCCCTTTGATTAATAGAAAGTTTGGTTACGCTTTAATTTGATTGTCCACGTTAGACATTCTACTAAGTAACTTTGCAACTTTGGCTTTTCACAGTTGAAATAGTTAACCCTGGGTCATTCTAAACCCTGGGTAAACGTTATCCTGGGTCATCCTGATGTTTCACACTAGGTTAAAGTTCTTATTTGCATATTTGCGGTGTCAGTGTCATTGATTGGATAAATGCAGCATATGAGCTCTTGCGCATCCTCATATTGCCGACTGTACTATCGAGTTTATATTGAATGAACATTTCGGACTATAAAGGTAAGAATGAAACGGTCTCTTCACCGCTCAAATTGTCGCTTTTTCAGTCAGCATTTGACATTTTCCTCTCAAACGCTGAATTTACAGTTTATATACAATGCGCAGTGTTTCTGTGACTGTCCAAAGCAGGCAAATATGAGTATGCGATTGGTTGTCTGTTGCTAAGCGTCTGTCTGTAATATTCTAACACCATATCGTTTCACACTGTACAAGTTTGGCAACGCAATGCGAGGTTAACCCTGCTCCGGAGCGGAATTTCATAACCCTGTGTAAAAAACTGTGCTAACCTCGCTTCCAAATTACAAGTGTGAAAATACAACCAGAGAATTGTATTTACACTGCAATAAATAAGTAGGCCTATCTGTTTCCACTAAAAATAGCTTATAAACATCCTAAAATATATGTTCACCTTATCAGTAAAACTGCATACATTTGATTTGAATTGTTTAAAACAATTAAAATACTATTTGGTCAGTGGAAATGAATGAATCAACTCTATTCTAAAACCTTTATCTGAAGTATTTTATACAATTTTGTTTTTATGGATATTTTGATATAGCCTATTTATTCTAAAACACAAAGAGGATATTGGATGATTTTTATCAATGTAATGTGTATTGCACAAATGGCATTTATAGTCCATATCTAATATTTTCCAATGTCTTGTACCTTTGACGGTGTTAACCATGGTGTCATGTGGATGGGAATATGCAGGGAAATTATATGCAGTTGAGGTTATGCATAGTAAAACTAGGCGTTGTAAGCTCCATATAAGGTGATTTCAGGGAGGAGACAGGGTGGAGATGCACGAACGCACAATCTTCCTGGGATTTATAAAGGGATTTTTGCTCAGGTTCTGGTGCAGAATCTAGCTTTTGCGCATACGTACACTTTTAGGATGAAATCTACGGAAAGTTTTATAAATGAGGCCCCAGAGCAGTAGTTGCAAAGTAGTTAGTAGAATGTATAAAGTGGACCATCGAAATAAAGCGTTACCGAAAAAAGAAGAACTGCATTTATTTGAAATATAATTTTGTTGTAACAACATAAAAGGCTTTGCTGTCACAAAGAAAGAACGAAAAAAAAAATACATAACTGAACACCCTTATAAGCAAAGATGGCAGATTTCAAATTGTATATTTCCAATGGGTCTTGTGCCAGAGTTCTCCAATGGATAGCTTAAGAGCCTCTCATGCTGAAACAATAGATTTTCAGACATTTGAGAGACACTGGCATTCAAAAGAACAGTTTATGGTAATAAAGCGCTTGATTGATTTTACTCTGTTCTCGCCTGTTTTGTATTTTCAATACATTTTCTGTTTATCGTAATTGTATCAAAACACACGTTCAATTGTGAACAGACACTGTAAGTGAAAGTGAATGTGAAAGATCATTTCTTGCTTGTCAGAGTCTTGGCATGCTGGTTTCACACATCACTCTCAAAGAAGAATGTGATGGGATCGAGAGACAGGACTACTCGTTTAATGCTGTCACTTTCTTTTTACTGCTGCTTCAGGAAAATGAGTGAAAACAAATAGATAAGCTCAGAAAGGAAGGGCACACCCAGTGTGATTTCACAATGCCAGTCAACGTAATGAGAAAAGGGAAGCCCTCTCTGTAGAGTCTCAAGATAAGGGGTGTGCCTATCACCGAGAGGACCTCACTCACTTCACAAGAGAAGAAAAACAGCTAAGGACCTTCAGCGAGGCCCGAAGAGGTCCTCACTGTCACATGTATATTAATGACCCCAAAAGCGGGAGACAAAGTTACAACAAGCCAAACTTGAGACGACAAACTTCTTAAAGTCACCTTAACGCTTAAACTTCACTTATTTTTTTAATGACTTTCTCATCATGTAATCCTCTTTGAAACAGTGAATGAAAGAATTGCTGCAATGTTACACTAAAGCAAACCCGTCCCCTCTGGGATTCTACTTAAAACCTGGCATAAGTTGCTGTACGTCCACACTAATTACGTCTGCATGTTCTCAAAAATTTCATCAAAAAAATTCATAAAGCTAGAGGATGATTTGCAGAGCGAGTGTATCTGATTTATGTAGTCTTTTTGTACAAGGATCACAGAATTAAAAGATATTGCACCCCGCCTGTGTAACAACGAGGCAAAGAATATTACGCTCTTCTATGTCTCATTTAGAGCAATTGTAAATGTGAGAACGCAGAATGGATCGAAAAGGTTGCATTTTGTTAAAATACACTTGGACTGACTAATGCGTTGACTGTCCCCCAGAAAACAACAACTAATGGGGACTGAAAGTTAAGCTTTTCAGCACTTTTTGTTCAAGACTTTAGGTCGAGAAAATATGCACTGATTGTCTTTCAGGATGTAAAGTGTCTCATTTTTTCGTTGGTATTGCTTACACCGTCTTATGCCCTGGGCTTGCCGCCAGGTAGGCAGACTTGGCTCCAGGTGCATTTCCCTTTGGGCAGAAACACCACAATGACTAAAAGAAGGCAAAACAAACGGTAAGTTTATCCCCTGCTTCTCAGAATTAATTCTTTATGAGAGGCACATGTGCTCCTGTCATCACCCGCCTTTGAAGACATGTTCACATTTGGAGCATGAACGATGATTTTACATGAAGGCTTTATAGCATTAAAAATGCAGTCCTGGGAATTTTTACCAGATTTTTCGATTTTTTAGCAGATTTTGCATGTCAGACTTGACCCTGGAAATGCTCACTTTTTCAATAGTATAGCCACATTGTGTAAATAATATACAAGTTGACATGATTTTATTGTGAACAAAAACTATAAACCACAAAGTTCTGAAAAAGTATAATTAAAACAGCTTTTCCATTATAACAGTGACACATTTAATGTATTTATATAAAATTATAAGCATTATTAAATCATCTAGTTCCAAGTAAGATTTTTTTTTAAAGAAATTAATACTTTTTTAAAGCAAGAATATATTAAATTGATCAAAAAGTGACAGTAAAGACTTTTTATTGTTACAAAAGATTTCTATTTCAAATAAATGCTTTTGAATTTTGTTTACATCAAGGAATCCTGAAAAAAATGGTTTCCACAAAAATATTTAGCAGCTGTTTTCAACATTGATAATAAGAAATCTTGCTTGAGCTCTAAATCATGATATTAGAATGATTTCTGAAAGATCATGTGACACTGAAGACTGAAGTAACTATGCTGAAAATTCAGTTTTGTCATGTATTTATATATTAAAACAGAAAACGTCTCGGGTTACAGATGTAACCCCTGTTCCCTGAGTAAGGGAACGAGACGCTACGTCGAATGACGTGACGGGAACCCTCTGCATTTTGTGTTCGTGAAGCACCTCTGTATCCAACCAATGAGGAAACGTGACGTCAGGGGCGGGTGACGTCATGGACCAGGAAACTATAAAGCATACCCAGAACAAAGAACGCTAGCTTCTGGAATATGTCTGAAGCAAGACGCTCACAGGTATGC
>RJVU01035834.1:1116919-1130789 GCA_003731715.1 Anabarilius grahami
CTGCTCCGGGTGTGTGTTCACGGTGTGTGTGTTCACTGCTGTGTGTGTGCACTTGGATGGGTTAAATGCAGAGCACAAATTCCGAGTATGGGTCACCATACTTGGCCACATGTCACTTCACTTCACTCACACTTTCACTTACTTTTTTAAAGCAAGAATATATTAAATTGATCAAAAAGTGACAGTAAACACTTTTTATTGTTACAAAAGATTTCTATTTCAAATAAATGCTTTTGAATTTTGTTTACATCAAGGAATCCTGAAAAAAATGGTTTCCACAAAAATATTTAGCAGCTGTTTTCAACATTGATAATAAGAAATCTTGCTTGAGCTCTAAATCATGATATTAGAATGATTTCTGAAAGATCATGTGACACTGAAGACTTAAGTCACTATGCTGAAAATTCAGTTTTGTCATGTATTTATATATTAAAACAGAAAACAGTTATTTTGAATAATAATAATAATAGTAATACTAATAAAAATAATTCAAACTATAAGCGTTTTACTGTATTTTGGAGCAAATAAATGCAGCATGTGATGTGCTTAACTTGTATTGAACCTGGAATATATGAAAATGAGAAAGATTTAGAGAAAGATAGAATGTTCATCCTGAACAACTATATCGTATATTTATTACTTTAAATTAATGTCTCTTTGCATTTACATCATAACTTAAAGGGTTATTTCTCCCAAAAACGAAAATTTCCCCATGATTTACTCACCCTCAAGCCATCCTAGGTGTATATGACTATCTTCTTTTAGACAAACACAATCAGAGATATATTTAAAAATATCCTTGCTCCTCAAAGCTTTATAATGGTTGTGAATGGGGAAATGCATCCATCCATAATAAAAATAATCCATATGGCTCCAGGAGGTTAATAAAGGCCTTCTGATGTGAAGCGATGGGGTTTTTAAGATATATATCCATATTTAAAACTTTAATAACTAGCTTTTGGCAGACGGTCGCACGCACCAATTTGCGGAGGAAGAGCAACCTCGGACCTGACGCAAGACCCAATGACTTAGAAGACTAAAATGAGAAATTGTAAAGAGAAATGTCAAAGGATTTTGATATAAGAGAAGAGGAGTTTGAGTTTTTTGCCCAGCCCTATTTGTTTGAACGCTAGAGGCGTCTCAAACAAATAGGGCTGTGCAACAAACGCTGCTCCTATATCCTGCATCATACGTCGCGTCAGGGAGTTATTAATTTGGCACAAATCGGCTTGCACATTATGTGTACGGTCGTCCGCCGGAAGCTAGTTATTTGAATTTAAGCTTAAGTTTTAAAAATGGATACTTTTCTTACAAAAATGCATTGTTTCACTTCAAAAGGCCTTTATTAACTAGTAATGGGACGGTTGATACCGGGGCTCCGATGCTCCGACGCAGTTTTCAAAGCATTATTGTATCACACACTGTACCGATGCTTGTATCGAAATGACATTACCACGTGATTGATGACCTTTGAAGCTTCGAACGTCATGCAGTATCGGAAAGTCGAGACAGCTGGTTTGAAAAATGGCGCTTCAGCTGCATAAAGGAAAAATTCAATCATGTTTTATTGCTGGGGTCTCGGAGACCCTGAACAGAATATAAGGGTTAAACAGCTCACCCAAAATATCTTTTTAACTACTCACGTCAGTATCACATCATTGTATATTTTATATTATTGATCAATATGTGAATCCGTTGACCAGGTTACACATCACACGAGTGGTGGTCTCATTGTCACAAATTAATTTAGATGAGATTAGATCAGATTAGATAGAACTGATTCAAGACAAGAGTGATTCAGTATGTCACCGACTTCCGAAGCTTTTTCAAACCGTAGATCTGCTCCGCGATGATTAAGATTTGGTGGAGAAAACAAGTCTGACCAGCAGATGTCGCTAATGCGCACTGTGTTAAAAGCATCGAGTAATGAACCATTTTTCGCCACAATTTCATGAAAGCCTCAAATGCTTCAGAAAGCCTCGGTTTCCCATCACTATTTTTAACCCCCTGGAGTCGTATGAATTACTTTTATGATGGATGGATGATTTTTTTTTTTTTTTTGCTTCAAAATGTGGCCCCCCATTCACAACCATTATAAAGCTTTGAGGAGCAAGGATATTTATAAATATATCTCCCATCGTGTTCGTCTGAAAGAAAATAGTCATGTACACCTAGGATGGCTTGAGGGTGAGTAAAACATGTGATAACTTTAATTTTTTGGGTGAATTATCCCTTTAAGAATACCTAAACAGTGTCCTATTATGGAGCCTGTTTGTTTTTTCACGTTTAATTATGAGTGATTGCTTAAACCAGCCAGTGAGGTGGCCAGCTCGGCAGCGGTGATGGACCTATAAATAATGTTATCAGTTCGATCTCCAGTGGCTTCCTTAATTACAGCAACCTTGTGCCTAATTACGCGCAGATGTTATCAAGACCAAAGTGAAAGTTACTTGTAGAAAATCAAATAACAGCTAAAGTTATAAACCAATTGCCTAATAAGATGCCGTAGAGAAATGTCGTTTGTATAATGTGAAATTATAAGTTATATAATACTTGATCATAAACCACTTCGTCATAAACAATCAAGGAAGCTTTCATTAGATTTAAGAACTCTATGTGATTCCTGCTGACTCCAGAATTCCATCATCAATTACAGTAATTAATTATGGTGTGCTTTTATATACACATAGAGATTTGTCTGTACTGTGTGTTTTGCTGTTGATGTTTATGGGCAAGTGACCTGCTTGGTTAATTCTAGGTGGAGTACACCTGTGGTATTAATTAAAAATGGCTTGTATATTTGTCTTAAATTGTTAAGGGAAAAAACTGGAAACAAACCCCTCCATAAACGCAGATTCTTGCTGAGTACCGCAGAAGTTTTGTGGTTTAAATCTGCATTAAGATGACCAATATTCTCTAGAAGGCAAAAAAAAGTTTTCCTCTGCACATCTCAAATAGGTGTGAACATATGCCTGCAGCCGAGAAACGCGACATATCAGTCATGGTTAGTTTTGCAACAGATGCTTCCAGTGATCTGTGTGGTTTTCAGGTGGTGACAGAGGTAAGCAAAGCCGAATCCCAGAGGTTTGTGGCATAAGTGTGTGAGAGAGAGGTTCATATTTCTCTCGGGTAATGCAGCTGATTGTTCAATCACGTCACATGCCCCACTTAGGGAGGCTAGAGAGGCAATCATGTGCATCTGAAAGCAAAGAGATCGATTGCTTCATCTTTTCCCTCCGTTGAGCTCCTCCTCGAGCCGTGTCCATCTGACATGCTGGCAGCTGTTGAAGCTGTTTTGCAGCAGGTAGAGCCTCTGGATGTGGATTTGAGGTGGAAGCTTTGCCCAATTTATGACCTTCGGGGACTGTGGTTAAGCCTGAGGACACAACAATATTTAACAGAACCACAACATGATACATAGTTTACTCTTGCGATTGTACTGTATTATAGTTTTATTTTATTTTGGCCACTTTTACTGCTAGAGTTAATAAATGAGAGATCATATGAAATTATAGGGAGAACATGGGGAGAATAGGGCCATAAAATGACACCCCCCCCCCCTTTAGGACTGAAACGATTAGTCGACAATGTCGACAATAAAAAATTGTTGTCGAATAGTCTTTGATGACCTATTTGAAGCACCTGCAATAAGCAGTTTGACCAGTGGGGCGCTGTAGCACAATACTGTAATCCAGTCCTCTCAGATAAAAGTCCAATAGAAGTAGACACGATGCTTCAGAGTCCAAACGAAACCATGAAATGTGGGAAAGTTTAACATAACTATAAAAAAATAATGCTATCTTGAAGGGCCACCAACTCTCACTCATTCAGACTCACGCAACTGACTGTTCTCACGCCACACGTCCATTTTCTCACGCAGTGAAAGATACATCGCAGACTCATTTGTTGAGGACACAGACAGCGCACCGACAGATAAGACAGAGCAGGTTACTTTTGATATAAAACAAAGTTTCAGCTTTTAAATTCTGTCAATTTTACTGCAGAATTCAAACAAAATGTGGTTTTGGCACTCTTTAATGTGGGGTCAAGCGACTCATGAACCTATTATCTCTTCCTCTTTTCTACTTTTACAGCACAAAACAAACAAATGAAAATCAAAAAGTATGTTGAAACATACAATACAATTTACTGAAATGAATCCATCTCTAATCAATCACTTAATCAGAGTTTAACCCGCAGAAAGAAGTCAATCAAACAGCTTGCAAACAATATGTCACAAAGCATTGCATTTACCTCAGGAAAGCCATTCAATGACCATAAACTCGTAGTTAGATAAAAAAAAGAACTTTAGAGAGGAACATTTTTCAAAGAATATGCACAATATTACATATTCATATTTTTACTGTTATTAAAAAGTTAATTTTACAATTCCCAGACTTAATAAAAACGCACTGCCACTCATTGTAATCGTTGGACTATTGATGACTTCTGAGGAGGAAAGAAAACCTGAAGGAGATTGGTCTATTCGAGATTGGCTCGAAATTCATTAAAAATAAAGCTGAAGTGATTTCTTTATTTATTGCTTAAAATAGGTATAACTCAATATTTTAACTAATTGCAAAAGTGGAATAAGGGATCAAAGCCTACTGATTAATGAGTGAAATAATTGATGGTTAGTCGATTAATTGTTCCAATAATTGTTAGATTAATCAGTTATCAAAATAATCGTTTATTGCAGCCCTACCAACTTAAAGTATTTTTCTAAATGAAGAGGCTAACCAGTCAAACCAGTCAAACTTTGACAGGTTAGCCTCGGCATTTAGAAAAATATTTTAAATATTTTAATTTTTTAAAAAAATGTAAAAATTATTTTAAAAATTAAAAAAAAATTAATAAAAAAATTTTATACATACATTTTATTAAAATAAAATTTTAAATATATAATAAAATTATTTAATTTTATTTTATTGCTAAAATTTCATATGGGGCTATAACATGACACCAAAATTCACATCACAATCCATACTTGCTCTAGAGCAACAGCAGCAATAATCAACAGCAGCAGCGGTAGCCTAGCAGAACTATAAGAACAAATGCATTAACATTGCTATATTCAATAACATGCTAAAACTATTCAGAGAGTTGTCATGATTGAAATACATATACATACAAACCGCAAAGTCAAGATTCTAAAATGTAACATATTTTGTGAACACACAGTAGTAATAAAACCGCTTGAAAGTATTGCAGAAAACAGTAAGAACCACTATAGGAAGCACTCAAGGAAATGTACCAGTGTCGGTGTGAATTTGCTGTGCAGCTGTAACCGTCCACAGCTACATGTAGGGAATATGTTAAAGGATATAGATGGATCAAATGAATGAAAAACTGGTTTGAGGTCCCAGCAGAATTGTTAGCAAAGTCTATACATGAGTTTGGAAGCTGAGCTCAAACATTGCTGGTTGATGTCAGCTGGTATATCCACAGGAAGCACATGTTCACAGAATGTGAACTTCAGCACAAAGGAATAATCTTCTCCCATGGTGAAAGACAGAATGCGGACCCATGCGAAGGAACACTCCTGTGTCGCTTTGAAGGAAAGAGCCTTCCAGACTGAAAAGCCATTCATTTTTAGTGATGCATGCCCTTATAAATGAAATGGGCTAGGATTCAAAATATTAGAACAAACACTTCCCAGTGCGAAAGGCACAGAACAACGCAGAGCATATAATTTTCCAATCATGACAAACGCAAATGAGCTTACTAAACCCTTACCTGCCAACTGTACCACATTCACACAACACTGACTTTCAGAACAGAAGTGAAGTTTAAGCCTCACGCTTCTTTACAGACTGATACGTGCAGTGCTTTAGGTTAAGGTGAAGAAAACGAATTTAGCATGCGTTACAAGGCCTGTCTTCCATACTGAAGGAGTTCCTTTCTGTTTGTTCCTCCTTCCCCCTAATCTAATGATCACGCCGATCCCAGCAGAGAATAAGCTAAAGGCATTTACATAACTCAGCACCAGAGAAATACTCAAAGCATCCACATTCTTGTTAAGAGTCTAAGAATCTGACAAAGAAAAATGACCAGAGCTACTGGAGTGGCAGCACTTGACTCAAGACTTTGATTCCCCTCCATCCCAAAAGAATTCACTTTCATAGTGGGTGTACCAGTGCATAAAGTCTTCCCTGGTTGAGACCTGACAGCCTCGGATGCCAAAAATCCATCTTCCAATGCAATTTAGCACAGAGGGAGCAGGGAAGATGGGAAAATTATACAGGACTCAAGTCTGAGTTTTAACAGGTAGCTGTGGAGACCCACAGACACATTTGAAATAATGACAGGCTGCTGGAATCTGACAAGTCAAAGTTAGTCACTCTAAAATAAAAATTCAGTCACCTCTGAAACATGAATGGCAGCAGTGAATACTATGGCTGTCCTCATGTCTAGACTGTTTGAGGAAGAGTCACCTCTAAAACCTGATCCACTGTATATTTTCCATTCACTGACTGGGATTATATACAGTACAGTGCTAAAAATCAATGGGATAACAATGCCAAATATTTCTAAACGGAGAACGGGATTTATCACTGGATACAGACACATACTGAAAAAATCATCAAATATAGTCAGGCTATTAAGAATGACGATGAAGTTAGGTTAAAGCTCAAGTATCTGAAAAAGACCAGTGAGCCATTGACTCCTGAAATTAAGCACTTTTTAGTTGACAAATTACAAGTGTAACACTGGCTCAATCTGTTTGTTTGACCAATGGCGGAAGAGGCGGAGAACTTTCAACAGTTATTTTTGCAATCCATCGGTGATGCAAATGGCACAAAACATACTTCAGCATTAAACTGGAAGATGCAACATTTGTTGAGGAACATTTGTGAAGGAAACAACAGAATCATCAAACCTGTAGACTGTATGCTGATAACAATGGCATTACGAGACTAGATGTTGTCAATTAAGTGGATTTCACAGGTTTCACAGGGGATATTCTCTGTTGTTTTAGGAACAATAAGGCAGTGCTTTAAAGGGTTAGTTCACCCAAAAATGAAAATTCTGTCAGTAAATACTCACCCACATGTTGTTACAAATCTGAACGACTTTCGTTCATCTTCAGAACGCAAACAAAGACCTTTTCAATGAAATCTGAGAGCTTTCTGTCCCTCCATTGACAGCCTACGCAACTACCACTTTCAAGCCCCAGAAAGGTAGTAAAGACATCATTAAAGTAATCCATGTGACTCCAGTGGTTTAACCCCAATTTTATGAAGCGACATGCTTTGTTTGCTCAGAAAAAAACATAATTAACCACTTTATTTACAAAATATTAATCTCCAACGTGTGTTCACGAGTGCACCACGACACATGCGTTTTGTGTTGGCGCGAGAGCAGACGTTGCGTGAGCATTTTTGCGTGAGCAAATTTTGTAAATAAAGTGGTAATTTTCTGGTGCGCAAACAAAGCACTGGTGTCACTTTATAAAACTGAGGTTAAACCACTGGAGACACATGGATTACTTTAATGATGCCTTTACTACATTTCTGGGGCTTGAAAGTGGTAGTAAGCTGTCAATGGAGGGAGAGAAAGCTCTCAGATGTCATCAAAAAGATTTTCATTTGTGTTCCGAAGATGAACGAAAGTCTTACAGGTTTGGAACGACATAAGGGTGAGTAATTAATGACAGAATTTTCATTTTTGTGTGAACTAATCCTTTAACACTGCATTGAGCTTATAGTAATTTCTCACCAATCACTCTTCATTATACTGTCCTGAAATGAAATCACTGCAAACTGAACTGAGAGAGTGAAAGGGACATGCATTATTAAGTAAAAAGACAGAATTAGCTTGTCCCTTAATGACTAAATAGACCTATGTGAGAATTCAGGAAACAGCTGCAAGCAGTTTTAAAAAAGGCCATCTGTTTTAGATGGACTTAAACGCACTGTGGTGGTGTGTCTTGTCGCTGTGAGGAACAAACGGCCACGCTGTCAAATGCTGAAAAGCCAAAGGCTTGATTGGCAGAATGTTAAACAGTACGTTTGAACTTGTTAGTGCATCAGGCCATTTGTTAGTATTCCACATCTGACAAGGTGTCTGTTTTTAATCGCATTTTCATGTAAAAAGAGAATTATATGCTTTTACACAATCATAAATTTGTTTCACTCACCAGTATTACGATGGACGGACGGACGGACGGACGGACGGACGGACGGACGGACGGACGGACAGACAGACAGACAGACAGACAGACAGACAGACAGACAGACAGATAGACAGATAGATAGATAGATAGATAGATAGATAGATAGATAGATAGATAGATAGATAGATAGATAGATAGATAGATAGATAGATAGATAGATGGATAGAGTTGTTGTATTCATAAAACAAGCAGCTGTCCATATTTCATATACCCACAAGCCTATTTATCACTTTTATGATTTGATGTCATCTCCCTTGTTGTGTGATTTTGAACACCAGCCAAGTGGCTGGTGGAAGTAAATGCTTTTAAAGATGCACTGCTGGAATATGGCCAAATGCTTCTGCAAGATGAATTAAATGGCAATCATGTTGTGGCAGCATATTGTTTTAATTAGGACCCTTGTCTATTTAACAAAAAGACCAACAGAGCTAACAAAATGCAATAACGGAATAAATGGGGAGCTCTGAAAAATGTCTGGGCCAGTTGCTTACCAGTTGGATTTCAACAATGCTTTAAAAGCCACTCAGTTTGATGTACCTTTCCTGACAATGATAACTTGTTTTTTATTTGCTTGTATTTCCACAGTGTGTAATTCCAGTCATTTAATATCCAAGGTCATGAAAATATTATTCATTTTATCTATTTGTTTGTTTTCTCAGAATATTAAAGCAAAATATTTTCACACCATAAAAAAAGACCTTTGTCTTAAATCAGTGGTTCTGAACACGTCTGCTTCAGGGCCAGATTTTACATTGAACCCAAAACTGTATCAGGTCTGTTTATGTTAAAAAGCAAACAACATATGCTGATTAGGAAAAACTGTCAATTTTATAAATGCATAAACAGCAGAAGTGTGATTTTCCAGACTAACACATAAAACAAACATTGGGCCAAATATTTTACTAGTATTAGCCATTTTACTCACTAACAAATGAATTTGCGCCAATACACCAATCTGGAAGCACGACCTCTGTCGTCAACAACAAAAGATATGGAAACTGTATCAATTTCAAGTTGATAAACTGCACAGCATTTACATTTATTCATTTAGCCTACGTTTTTATCCAAGGTGACATACAAATGAAGAACGTCACAAGCAATAAGACCTAACAATAACAATAATGCACAATGCTAAGTCTAAACTAGTTTACTACACAAGCTAGAGCTGAGGTGAAATGCATTAAAAATGAGAGAAAGAACTTTAAAAATAAATAAATAAATATATAAGATTTATAGTAAGTGTCTTTGTTTGAGTTGTAGATTAGTTAATATTAAATATGTGTGATAATATGCTTATATTAATTTTATTGTTTGTGGTTAGCATTGACTTTTCCTAACTGTCCGACTATCAAAGGTGATACATGAATTGAATTCATATTGTTCCTAAATCAATTTTCATTGCATAGCAATTTTTGATTGTACAAATGTCACTCTCATTCATGTCAATACGCAATGTTCAGCAACTGAGCAGTGTAGAGGCAAGTGGCATCATCAGTCTCATCCGTGTCATGAATCATCCCCAGTTATGACATCATTGAAATGTCATCCGACCATGTTACTATACTAGTCTCTCTGATTCCAACATCTGTCACAACAAATGTGGTCAAGGTCCTGTTTTGGTAATAATTCATGTAAGCTGTTTGTTTTTAAATATCCCTTCTGTAGGCTTCTATTTGAGGATTTTTAGATGCCACTGTAGGAATGAAATTTACGCTATAAAGTTTGGGGTTGGTAAGATGTTTCTGAAAGTCTCTAATGTTCACCAAAGCTGTATTTATTTGATCAAAAATACAGTAATAATGTGAAATACTATAACAATTAATTCATTCGTGTAATTTATTCCTGTGATGTCAAAGTTGAATTTTTAAGTGTCAATTCTCAGTGTCACACGATCCTTCAGAAATCATTCTAATGTTCTGATTTGGTGCTCAAGTAATGTTTCTTACTATTGTCAATGTTGAAAATTGCTGTGCCGCTTCAAATAGTTAGTTCACCCAAAAATGAATTAAGTACTCACCCTCATGGAATTCCAAACCTCCAAAACACGAATGAAGATATTTTCAATGAAATCTGAGAGATTTCTGTCCCTCCGTTGACAGTCTACGCAACTACCACTTTGATGATTCAAAAAGTTCATAAAAAGATAGTAAAACTAATCCATATGAATTCAGCGGTTTAGTCCAAATTTTCTGAAGAGACTCAATTGCTTTTTATGAAAAGATTGAATTTAGGCTTTTACTCACATATAAACATGAAGATCATAACACACAAGAACGAACCTCATTGGTTCTTGAGGAAGCTCAAACGTGCTGCATAACATGAGAATGATCCTCATTGGTTCTTGTTGACGCTTAAATGTGCTGCGTAACACACGAGAATGAACCTCATTGGTTCTCGCGTGCTTCAAGCAAACTTGCTTGAGCTTCTGTTTACCACAACTGAAGTGTGAGTTGTTGAATGTTTATATGTGAATAAAAGTTTAATCTTTTCATCATATAAAGCGATCGAGTCTCTACAGAAAATTTGGACTAAACTGCTCAATTCATATAGATTAGTTTTACGATCTCTTTATGAACTTTTTGAAGCATCAAAGCGGTAGTTGCGTAGACTGTCAATGGAGGGACATATTTTATTAANCTTAAAGGGGGGGTCTCACACACAGTTTCTGCCAATCTCATGTTAATCTTGAGTACATATAGAGTAAAAATGCATCCTTCATATCTCCGAAAAATCTTTAGTTTTGTCATATTTATAAAAGATAGATACGCTAAACCGAGTCTTTCCGAAAAAAGCCGAGATCCTGGAGGCGTGCCTGCCATCAGGGCGGAGCTAAAGAGTCACGAGCATGCACAACTTCTGCGTAGAGATCGCATGCTAGCTGCGACATCACTATAAATAAAAAGGGAACAAAAACAATGTTCGTGTTTTTTACATTATATGTACTTGCGAGCCGATTGCCAACAAAACACAGACATCTGATGCAGCTTTACTCACCACCCGCGATCTACGAATCCAGCACCGAACTGGGACTTGTTTACAAAGTATTCATTACCGAATTCCCGGGAACAAACAAACATAATTGCACAACTCCATTGCTGCCCCGGAAAAACAAACTTCATCCACTGTTCCCTTAACGCTGGGTTCTTTGGGAAGCTGAAAAAGGTAATCTTCCCCTCACAACCGAAAACACACTCCTTTGTTTACAGGATCAAGGATGTCATATTTAAGAAAAGTAACCGTAATAAAATTGACTGATATTCATTGTGAGGTGTAAAATACTGTAATTTCTTTCTTACGTTGCAATCTGACGGTTATTTTTCTTAAATGAGACTGCCTTGATGATGTACGCAGCCTTTAAAGGGTGCAGCCCCTGAATTGTGACACAGCCATTGTTGAAAAATCTCTCGGCTTCCGTATCCCGCACGAAATGCATTGATGGGTGTGATCTTGGTCTGGGTGATGTGTGTGTGCGCGCACTTATCAGGGAGAAGTCCCTATACGAGGAATTCCGCTCTCTTTTGACGTCATACAGGACACTCTCGAAAAAAACTCTCCGAATCCTGTACCGAAACCAGAAGTAGTGGATTTGGCACAGAAATACTCTGTCATACGTCCAACTCGTGTTTTAAAACTTTGGCCATGTTTAGCATGAGAATGCAACTCTTTAACAGTGTAAATAAGTCAGAATGCATGAAATAGCATTACACCCCCCTTTAAAAAATATCTTCACGTGTTTTGAAGACGAGCAAAAGTCTTATGGGTTTGGATTGACATGATGGTGAGTAATTGATGAAAAAACCCTTTATTATTTTTGTAGTTATTTTCATTGATTTATTTATTGGTAAATAGAAAGTTGAAAAGAACAGAATTTATTTGAAATAAAAGTCTTTTGTAACAATGTTAAAGTCTTAAATGTATAAATTTTTTTCGGATTTTTTTTTTTTAAATCGTACTTACCCCAATCTTTTGAACTGCATTGCATATCGAAATGATATTAACAATCATAAAAATGTTGTTTGATGAAAAGCCAAATACTATAAAATGTCAATGTTGATTTTTAAGTACGAACTATTATTTATGCCACAGTGCAGCAAATAATCAGTGCCAAAGTGCCTGAAACCCCGCAATTCTTTTTTTCTCCTTTTGATCAGTCTGGTATCATGACTACTTAAGCCCTTCCAGCTACATAGATTTACATGTGCTATTATCATCCTCTGTGGCATTGGGAACAAACCTGTGGCAGTGTCTCGAAGCCGGCCTCACTTTAATTAACAGGGACAGTGCATGGCTTGGAGCTGTCATTCTTGTCTGGGTCTATAAATGACATTTAATGCATTTGAGTCCAGCTGTGTATCTGCAAACATCATTTCAGAGGATGTTTTCTATCAAACACGCTGCATACGAAAGCAGTTTGGGGTTCATCTTAGGAAATCACTCCTCCTTGAAGAAAATGGTTATGGTGTGCTGGATAAACTCACAGCTTATGTTTGTTTTAAGAGAAATTCTATCAAAATTCCTGCGAGAGCACTGTATTTCTCTTACAGGTGAATTCGCAAACACGTGCTGAGATTGACAAGAACAACATAGTTACACTTACACAGTTCTGGGTGAGAATACGTTTAAAGCTTAAATCTTCATTCCTCACTTTTCCACTAAACAGATGGGCAATTTGACTCAAAAACAAAACAAACAAAAATAAACACACTACCCCGAAAGTACATGCAAGAATCATGTTGTGAAACTTTGTGCTAGTGCTGACAATCACTCATTTATAAGGACGATTTGTAAAAATGAGTGACAACCAAATGCCCTTCAAACTAATGAGACTCTGACGATTACACTCCAGCCCGACACACTTTATGTATGCCGATTATAAATAATTAATCGCTACAAGTAAGCAAGCCTGTCAAGAAAATGTCATGTCTCATTTGGATGTGCGGAGCAGCTTTGATTATTCTGCAATATGTTGCTTAAAATATATTATTAGAGGGTATCGCTTCCCTTCACCTCTGTTAGTGAAGTTATAACTATAGCTCTAAGTATAGCACTTTTTTAGTGTATCCGCAGTCTTTTTATCAGTCCTGGCCACAGTGGAAAGGGTGTCTGGGCTCTGTAGTGTGTGATAAATAATTTAAGCCTGCTCTTTCCTTTCCTGCTCTCATAGAGATGTGTGTGAGAAAACATCAACAAATAATATGATCTGCTATAAGAGACACTGCAAGTATAGTAAATGTATAGAAGTATATGATAATAAACGTTTTTTCACAGATAAATGGACATGGATTATACATTTTAAAATTAGTTGCTTTTAAAATGAATAAAATTCATGTTCAAATTCATTTTAAAATGAAAGATGAATGGATATTAATATGTACACACACACAGGTTTGTTTTTGTGAATTGTGGGGACATTCCATAGGCGTAATGGTTTTTATACTGTACAAACCGTATTTTCTATCGCCCTACCCCTAAACCTACCCATCACAGGAAACTGTGCACATTCTCAAATTAAAATGTATATAATTCTCAAAAAAATGTATATAAAAAAAATGTCTGTATGATTTATAAGCCTTTTGAAAAATGGGGACATGGGGTAATGTCCTCATAAGTCACCCTCTCCTTGTAATACCTATGTCATACCCGTGTCATTACACAAATTTGTGTCCTGATATGTCACAAAAACACGCACACACA